>JAWZYV010011741.1:0-244525 GCA_038373885.1 Cheiracanthium punctorium
ACAAGTTTAACTCTGTAGTAATTATTCGTGAACGTGGGATATGAACCAAATTTGACAGAACCATCAAATTTTTTAACAGCTTTATTTAAAAGGGCAGTTATTGAAAATTCATCAATATCAATAAAAATATCTTTCATATTTGTTTTATTCTGAATCATGAATCTCTTTTTTATATATTCAAAGCTTTTCTTAAGTAAGTCAGGTACTCCAGGAAAAATAAATATATTTCGAACTGACACAATAGGATACCTGAGCAGTTTACTGTTATGACTTATTTCAACATAATTCAAAACAGCAGAGCTTGGGACACTGGCATATTTGATTATGCCAGGATGACTTATGGAGTCTGGGCCAAAATAGCCAACCAGGATTTTAAAAATATCTTGATTGAGTTCTAATTTATCGTTGCACGCTTTTGCGATTGCTTCATAAGTAACATCATCGTGCGTAGGCCCTATTCCTCCACTAGTTACAACAAATGAGCATTTAGAGGACAGTTCATTTACTTCAGATGAAATAGCATCTACATTATCTGGTACGATGGTTACTTTATTAATTGCGATGTTAATAGCATTCAGCTCTTTAATTAAATAAGGTGTATTAACATCAGTTGTTCCTTTTAATATCTCATCTCCAATAATAACTATACCAGCGGTTGTATTTTCTTCTGAAACTAAATGCCTATTCAGAATTTTGTCGGATACGCGCCTTAACGCAGCTACATTAATACTGCATATAAATGTAGCACGAACTTTAAAACAATTATAAAACATTTTAAGTGCGCATAGAGTTGGGAAATTCTATTCTTCTGGTCACACAAAGAGTATTTGCAAAAAAAAAAAAAAAAAAAATTACCAGCGTACCTACTTCATTATCTGATCTTAAAAGATTGAGTAAATTTGTATCTTCATATACTTTTACAAATCATATGATTACCTTCATCTTTAATATTACAATTCGAGAAACTTTTTTTTCCTTACTGTCAAACAGCCCGTTCAGCTGCGGACACGACTGAACACAAAGAGCAACCCAGATGTTTTCTAGTAGAGATTAGAGATGGCCAATGATTCGATGAGTCGAATCAGTGATTCGAATCTTGGTACTGAGTGGCTCAGTCTTTACACTCACTCTCTACTGATTCGAATCACAAGCCCTCAACTGTGGGGAAATACATTCCAAGTGCGAAGGGAAGGAAAACTTATTTTCCCTTTGCCGTTCCCAGAGATTTTCCCTTACTCTTTCAACTCTTTTCGACTGTTTTCGACACTTTACGACTCTGAGTCGATAGATGATTTGAAACAGCAAATGAGTGGGTGTGGGCGGAGCCCCCGGGAAGGGAGGGGGAGAGTAGACAGTTACAAGGCGACGGAAAAAACACTCAAAATACTGGTGTTAAACAATAAAGTAAATAAAAAATTTTGTAAAAAACACACATAAGATGTTATAGGTAAGAGGATACGCACGTTTCAACCAAAAATTGTTTTGGCCTTCGTCAGTCCAAGCCCTTCGTTGCAAGCAACACAGGGAACTCTGGGGAACAGGGAACAACAGTTCCCTGTGTTGCTTGCAACGAAGGGCTTGGACTGACGAAGGCCAAAACAATTTTTGGTTGAAACGTGCGTATCCTCTTACCTATAACATCTTATGTGTGTTTTTTACAAAGTTTTTTATTTACTTAATTACAAGGCGAGCCTGGGTACTGAACGCGTGGAGGTGTTGTGACGTCACAAGAGAGGATGGACTTTTCTCCGTTAAAAGCATTAGAATCATACGGAAAAGTAGAAGAAACTAAGATGTTTTGTGCCTTTTATGGATACTAATGGTAATTCAGCAATCTCTATTCTTAATACGACATACTTGATAATAGTTATTAAGCTATAGAGTACATAAAAATATAAAATTGCCGTATTTTGCGTTAGTTTTATTGATTTCTGTTCTTTTGTTCTAGCAATCATTATGCTTCCGTTTGCTGCGTCCCAGGCTGTAAGTAAAGCTAATTACAAAAGAGGAGAAAATGTAAAAGTTTTCACTTTTCCCAAAAAACGAAGAAAAGCGGGCCGAATGGACTAAAAATATTCCAAGAAAAAATTGGTCCCCAGGAAAAAATACGTATGTTTGTATTGAGCATTTTCGAGATGAAGATGTTTTAAAAGACGATGCTATTTTAAAATCAGATGGGGCACTTTTAACTGTAAAAAGAAAGCATTATAAATTAGAACCGAATGCTATCCCGTGCATTTTTTCGAGCTTACCAGCCTATATATCCGATATTACCAAAAAACAAGAAAGAACTGATCCTACTAAAAGAAGAGAAAACGTTTAGGAAAAAGATATTGAGGAAACCGAAAAAAATAATGCAAAGGAAAATATAAATTCTTTTGTAATTAAGAAATGTATCAAGAGTTTCATGGCAATTCTATGTTAAGAAAATTTCACCTTTAATTATAAATTAAACGCAGATCCCCTTCCACTGCACATACCAAGTAGCTTAAGGTTCAATGCGGATCTCATGGTTGATTTATTTATTTAAAAAAAAAAAAAGTGAGAGAAATCTATTTGCTGGATACTTAGAAAAACAAAAATATAGAAGGTATTTATTAAAGAAATATTTCCAACTAAACGGTTTATCGGAATTTGTTGAAAATTCTGAAATTAAGTATGAACACAGATTTGGAAATTAACTCAAAAAAGAAAATGTATTACTGCAATGCTAAAAACAATAACAAAAAAGTATATGTATTACTGCAATATATTTTACATGAAAACCCCTGAGAGCATTTAGACAGTTTTACATATTCAAGAGTTATACTCACTAATTTTTAAAAATATTTAATTATGTATATTTCAAATGTCTCAATGTGATATTTGAAAGTCTTATCTAGAAAAAATTAAAGCAAACACTTGTAGTACTTTCATGAAAAACTTTATAGTATTTGTAAGGTTTGGGTAAAAGCTTTTACTTTTTATTTTCTTGTTTTTGTGCTTTAATTGCTTCTAATAAAATTTGACATTAGGAGTCTGTATAACATAATTATATATAGTATGTATTGTACAAGTTTTTAAAATATTAATTGTGGAAATTTCTGATTATATTACTCGTGCTACTAGTGTTTATTGACATTATTGATCAGATTTCTTCCATAGAATTCAATACAAACTCTTTGAAATCCCATCCTCTCTTGTGACGTCACGAAATGGCTTAAGATGACTATTTATGAATCTGGATATTTTTAACATCAATTCTTTCAAAAAGCTTATTAAAACGAAGCAAGATTAAATAATGTATTTCAGTTTTTAAGTAAAATTAATAAAAATTATTATTTTTACTTAAAAATATATTTACTTTTACTTACTTAAAAATATGACTTTATGCTTATACAACGTATAAATTTAATCCATATACATATTATTTTAGATAAATGATAACATTGAGTAACCATTATATTATTTAGAATGTATTTGCTAGCCCGAAATGCAAAACATACTGCATACAATGCTGAAACTGCTTTAAATTCAGTACCAATTTATTTCATTAATTTCTGACAAAAAATATTGTTGATTCACTATTATTTAAGAACAAAGTGTTGTAAAACGAAAATGCTATTTCAATGCGTCATAAAAAAATTAAGCTACTCGTATTTATTGGCATTATTAATTCCATTTCTTCCATTGAACTCAATGCAAACTGTTCCAAATCCCATCCTTTCTTGTGACGTCACGAAAACCAGTACCCAGACCCTCTCTTGCTTTCTCCTCTCTTTTTCTTCAGTCACGGCGACCCCGGTGTGAGTGAGTTGGTCACTGAGTTGGTGCAGCAACGAATCTTTACTGATTCAGTGTTTCGCTCTGTTTCGGTGATTGTATACGATCGTTGAGATTGCATTTTCGCCGATCCCAACCGCCCGCGCGAATACCGCGTCTGCGCATGCTCAGCGAGATCGAGAGACCGGAAACCGCACAGAGCTTTAAGGACGGTGCTGGCGCCATCTGTTCGGTGAAAATGTAGTTAATTTATTATAGTGATAATGGATATAGTGATAATGAATTAATCAATAAATTAGATTATCTATTATCTTCAATGAATATGTTTCAACGCTCATTTTAATGTAACATAATTTTAGTTAATGAAAATTAGTTTATTTTATAATAATCAAATAAAAGTGACTGAAGATGACACATATTGAAATGTAAATTTTATTACCAGATCTTCAATTTTGCTTTAGCTGATGAAACATAAAAGCATAAAAATGTTAAATTATAAATTTAATTTACATATGAAACGTAAATTAAGGCTTTTTAATGTAAATTTCTGAATTTTTTATTAAAGGTATTTTTTATTTAAAAAAAAAAACAATATTTCACATTATTAAACAGATTTAAAGTTTTTGCTTCTTAGTTTTAAGAAATTATTTAAATCAAATGAATTTTAATAACTTTATGAAATGCTCAATTTCTAATAATTTAGTCTTGATTTTTATTTGTGCATTTTGCTTTTAAGTTAATATTGCATAATCCACAGTTTTTCTATTTCAAATTTGGTGTAAACTTACCATAGGCGTAGAGTTATATGGGCCCGTGGGGCTCGAGCCCCCCCAATAAATTGTGAATAGGGGCTGAGCCCACCCAATAATTGACCACTAAATACAGAAAACTAATTTATACTGACATAAAAAAAGTATTTTACGCCATTTACAAACGTTTAAAAAAAACCTTTACTTGTACTTTTAAAAATTTTCTTCTTTTGGTTTCAATCATGATTTAGTATTCATTGTGACGCCATGTAACACACAATGTTACTAATAAGCTGCCCTCGCCAGGCTCTGGTTAATTAAAATCAGATTATGCAATGTAAAGTATGTAATGAAGAAAAGTTCAGATGTGTCTAAAATGCACTTTCTCATCTAAAATGTTGTTTTTTTCCTATTGGATTTTTTTCTTTGCTTCTATTTTTAACTTATAACATGGCAGAAAGATACTAACATGGATACTTACCTTACATAGGTGTAGAATTCTATGGACCCATAGAGCCACTTTATGGGCGCCTCCAATAATTTACACTTATACATAGTAAGTCATAGCTGCCAACTACTACGGAATATAATTAACCACTTTTTGTAAACAGTATATTTTTTAATTATTTTTTTCAAAATAGTAACCAGCTCGAGCGCGCAGCACAAATATTTTGCTATATTTTAAGCCGAAAAATCATGTAGAAAAAGTGGTTAATTCTATTCCGTACTAGTTGGCAGTTAAGAGTAAGTTATATGTACGTGAATCAGTGGCGTAGCCAGAAATTTTTCATGGGGAAGGGGGTGGGGTACGACTTCTGCAACTCACATATATGTATACGGTACTGGTGTATGATAAGGGAGTGAGGAATATACATTTTGTATGGCAAAAAATTCCTCATGGGGGGGTATAACCCCCCTTGGCTACTCCACTGACGTGAATATATGTGGTTGTGGGGCCCGGCCCCCCCAATAATTTTGAAAACTTTACGCTTATGAAACTTACACATATATTTTTTTAAAAATTCATTGTTGCAATTATATTATTTGCATATAGATGAAGCAGGTATGAAGCAAGAAATGTTTTGTTATTTGGAGTGGGTGGTAACAATAATAGGTAAATTTTAAAGTAACAATAAATAAAAATAGGTAAATTTTATATCTAAGATTCCAACTCAATACTCAAATTACTTTTATCATTGGTATTACAAATAAAATTTTATGAAATTAAACATATATTTCAGTCTGTGGTTAGTTAATTTTTTTCCTTTATCAAAAGTTTTACCGTAACACTGAAGACTACATCTGAGCTTCGCATGACAAAATTTCAAGAAGATGAAGGATTTTTACCAGAGATGGGTCATTCCTTTCCCCCCCCCCCATTCATTTGTAATTTTGAACACATGTTTAACCTTTTCATTGCCATCATTGAAAAAATGCTACAGACTCACCTTCTATCTTTGACGCATGTTTGGAAGCTGCATCGGTTAAGAAGTATTCTTCAATGATAAGAGTGAACAGGTGTGCCTTTTCAATGATGAGAGTGAACAGGTTAAACTCTTTAGCAACTCGAGAAATTTTTAGGTTTACTTGTAGTCAAGAGAAGGATGTACCCGCAACTGCACTAAAGTCATTTCAAGTTAATGTTTGGGAACATGTTCTTTTTGGAAAAATTACGAAATGAGTGTCTGTTGAATTGGGATAAGATGACACTGGACAGTTTTTACGCAAGAAGAAAAAAAACACAGTATATTGGTATACACACTCAGGGATTATTAACAAAACTGGTGTTATGATATAATTACAATAAACAGGGGTCGATACAAACCAGTGGCGGCTTGTGGGAAACAGCAAGTACAGCCGGGCTGCACTTGAAATTATCAGCACATACTTTAAAATAATTTATTCTACTAATTTTCCTAAATTCAGATTAGAATTATGGAATTCCTGTGGTAAATTAAAAAAATCTCAAAAAAAAAAAAAAAAAAAAACCGTATTGTGGCGCCAGATCGCTCATTCAGAAAAAAAGCACTTTAATCTTCCCGCAATTCAATTGGGAAAATCTTTGGTTCTGCCCAGAGCGCAGATAAGAAAATTGGCAGCACCGTTGCCATGACAACGGTTACGTAAGCATCTCCTCCAGCCAAACTACTAAACAGACTACTTCAAAAAGTTTCCACATTTGAAAGATTGTATTTTGCTAAGAAAATCCATTCTTACATGAATATTTCATGCAGAGGAAATCATTTTATTTGTCAAAAAGAGTTAACTTGGTAATCGAGAAAAACTATTGTAAACTAATTGGAATCGCAACTTTCCCTTCAAAGCCTGATGACCAGGACTTCAGTATGATGCCATTATCACTTGCAACACCTAATTTTTTCACACATATGATTAACTTCATTTTAACTCTCGGAAATAAAATAGAGATGAAAATAGTGAAAACTCGTTTGAAAATTAGGGAACAGGTGGATTTTCAGATTTTTAGAATCGTGCAGATTATTTTTATACATTATTATGAAAAATTTCAAATGATACATAGATTTTATTACTTTCTCGTACAGAACTTTGTAATCTTTTTGGAGTGATGGTGGTAAGAGTTTTATCTTGGAGTGGTTGAACCAGAATTGTTCCAGTCAATGAGTCAGGTATCAACATAGCTGTATAGTAGGATGCTATTTTATTAATATGCCTTCATTATTATTTTTCAAATTTAAATTCATATGTGCACACATGCAAGATTCCACAGAAATGTAGAATAAGTCACCAATTTTTCAAATTCCAATACCAGATTTGTAACAACCCCCCCCCCCTCTCGGCTACCTTTTGTCCAATCAGGGCCTTGATTATAGAATAGGGCCATAAAACCCATGTCTACAGAAGAAAAAAAAAATCTTGGGCCTCAAAACTGCAATACTTAATATCTAAAAAATATATAATTATTAAAAAATTCATGTTCTGGCAGAAAAAAAACTTTTAAAATTTGCCAGATTTATCTGTGAGTTTAAAATAATCAGCAGCACCTACTGCCATGCCGCACTGTTCCTGTTACCAGATGCAGAAAAATTAATATTTTTAATTGTAAACACTTCCTGAATTTTTTTTTGAATCCTTGGTGCAATTGCATAATTTTAATATGTGTACCAAGTGAGACAGATTTTGTTTCTTTGATTTTGTTCTTGTTGATAAAACTCCTGTGTGTATAATACAGAATAAATAATGCCTAATTACATTTCTCATTATATATACAAAATTAACTAACATAATATTATGAAACATCTCATTACTTTTTTGAGACATGTGTAGAAGAATAGATCAGATAGATATTTAAAAACAATAAAGTACAAAACTAATGGATGTATATATTTAATACTTACCTGTTATATATATAAATATATATTTATCAGCTTATTTTTTTAAAGTTTTTTTTATTTATTTATTTAAAGAAAAACAAAACAATGTATGTAACTTATTTATTGCATCCTATTATTACAGAGCAGTTACTTTTAGTTTTAAAACATTCAAAAAATACCTGATACTTACAAATTTATTTAAATCAACCGAATTTTTTTTTTAAATGTAGTACATGTAAGTAGAAAAATACCAGTATATTTGTTTATATTCATTATTGAAAATGTTTATTTCAAAGACCATATAAGAATAAATACAATCAGAAATAAAAACAAAACACTTACCTCTGCGATCTGGTAATAAAATTTACATTTCAATATGTGTCATCCTCTATATATTCATTATCACTATAATAAACTAACTACATTTTCACCGAACAGATGGCGCCAGCACCGTCCTTAAAGCTTTGTGCGGTTTCCGGTCTCTCGATCTCGCTGAGCATGCGCAGACGCGGTATTCGCGCGGGCGGTTGGGATCGGCGAAAATGCGTTGAGATTCGTTAGTTTTTCGAATCGTCTATCGACTCAGAGTTGAAAGGATGTTTCACTTAATTGGAGTTTTTTTTTCGAATCTTCTATCGACTCAGAGTCGAAAAGAATGTTTCATTTAATTGAAGTTTTTATTTTTTTTTTTTTTCGAATCTTTGGTGTTTCATTTCTTGGTTGGTGGTCGGATTTAAAGTTTTATTTGTCTGTGGGTGTGGAGTGGGTCGAACATCGTTTGCTTTTGGCGGGGGGCATAGGCGTTACTTCCTAAGGGCAAGAGGGGTCAATCCCCCCCCCCGAAAAAAAAATTAAGAAAATTCAAGTATCAGAGCTATTTATAATAATGATATTTTCTACAATCGGAAACATTTTGTCACCCCATCCAAATATTACATGCCAATTTACGCCAATGCTCGTGGAAGAGCGGGGGGTGTCTCAAAGTTGTTTAAACCTTTTTCCTTCGGGGGGACTCCCTCCTTCCAACTTGTCTGGCTGGTTTAATATTTGTTTAAAATTTAATGAAACATCCCTTTTCTACTTTTAACTTCAATATATGTCCCCCTGCCCCCACCCTCAAAAAAAAAAAAAAAAAAAAAAAACGGAACGTTAAGTTTACATGGTGGCGGGTTTTCATGTGAAGGGAAATAGAATGAAATAAAGTTAGGATTGTGCTTGTCACTTTTAATGAAGGATACAGGGGCGGTATTAAGCGCTCTCACAAAAGGACTTTGTAGTAAGCAAAATAACATTTCGCTTTATTGCTGCAGATTTCGTTTAGATTTTTTTTTACCTTGTTTTTCGTTTAAGGGGAATGATTTTATTTTCTTTCGTAATTCAGAGAAATACAAAATAGGGTCTAAAGCAGTGGCGTAGTTAGTGTTATTGACAGTGGCGTAGCCAGGATTTTATTTCGGGGTGGGCTGGGTATCAAATTTAAAGATAAAGTTCAATTGTAAGCTAAGTAAAGGGTCCCATTTTTTGGGGGGGGGCAGCAGCCCCTCAGTAGGACTGGGCCAAAAATCGATAAATATCGGTTTTATTACAACATCAAATATCCGATATTCCCATTTTCATTTCAGTGAAATCTCGAATTCGATAAAGGTCAAAAATACAGGCCGGCCAGGGGCGTAGCCAGAAATTTTTCATGGGGGGGGGGTTATGACTACTGCAACTCATATATATGTATACGTGTGTGTGATAATGTAGTGAAGAATATACATTTTGTATGGCAAAAAATTCCTCATGGGGGGTTATGACCCCCCTAACCCCCCCCCCCTTGGCTACGCCTCTGAGGCCGGCGATAAGAAAATCCTGAGATCAATACCAGCTTGTGATGCTTTTGCTACTGCTTTCTCTCCGTTAATGACTATCCGGATCGCGGAAAAAACAGCTCCATGGTTTATTAGTCTAATTACCATAATTAATTAACGTATATCTCGGAAACTATCCACCGGAGCGCGTTTTTATTGATTCTCGACCCCCTCTAGACTCAACACCCCACCGACACTTAAAATTTCGAATGCTTTGACACCAAACTTAACCTTTTAATCTTACAGGCCCAGGGGGTCATACGAAGCTCCCCTATATTTTCAATTTGAGCATTTTAAACACTAGCCTCCTCCGGCGGCATCTCCAAAGTCTGGAAACCATCCCAGAGCCAATTTCTACATGTTTGCAGTCCTTTTAAGCCTCAATCATGGTTAATTAGTCTAATTACCATAATTAATTAACGTATATCTCGGAAACTATCCATCGGAGCGCGTTTTTATTGATTCTCGACCCCCCCCTAGGCCAACACCCCATCGATACATAAAATTTCGAATACTTTGACACCAAACTTAACCTTTTAATCTTACAGGCCCAGGGGGTCATACGAAGCTCCCCTGTATTTTCATTTCGGGCAGTTTAAACACTAGTTTTACTCGAGCAAGGAGAGAGAGATGCTTGCACGGGACAATCAGATTTTTAAATGGGCGAGTAAAACAAACAGCTCAGTTGCCCCTTGGGCAACCAAGAAAATCAACTATTCCCATTGTGATTCCTTAGCTTGAAAATGCAGTTTCATGTTCCTATTTTCATTCTGACTTCTTTCTATTTCTATTTTCATTTCTTAAAAAAATTTGGGTATCGGAAATTTTAAGGGCAAAGAAACTTCATTTTCGGGCAATCAAAATAATTTCAGTGATTGTCCAAGGGGCAACCAAAAAAAAAAAAAAACAAGACTCTACCCCTTGCGACACCCAGAAAAAAACATCCCTGGAGTCAGCCTACAAAATATGTTATCACTAGTCAGATGTGAGACCCAAAAAACAACTCTGGGTGTGGCCATCACTGTAGGGCAACCTAGAAAAAATGCTATCCCTAGTCCTGTACGTGACCCAAAAACAAACATCCCTGGGCATTGCTGTGGGGGCCAACCTAGAAAATATGCTGTCGCTGTCCTGTGCGACACTAAAAAAAAAAAAATCCTTGGCTCCAGCCATCACTGGGGGACAACCAAGAAAATATGCTATTGCTGGTCCTGTATAAGACCCAAAAAAAAATCCATGGGTCCGGCCATCCCTGTGGGGACAACCTAGAAAAAATGCTACCGCTAATCCTGTACAAGACCCAAAAAAAGACATCGATGTGGAAGGCAAGCTAGAAAATATGCAATCTCTGGTCCTATATGAGACTTGAAAAAGTACATCCCTGGGTCCAGTCATCTCTGTGGGATCCAAATTTTAAAAAATGCTATCACTGGTCCTGAGCAAGATTTAAAAAAAAAAAAAAAAAAATGCCTGGGTCTGCCCATCGCAATAGGGGCAACCTAAAAAAAAATGCTATCGCTAGTCCTGTATGAGACCCCAAAAAAGATATCCCTGCCTGGGTCTGGCCATCGTGGTGAGAGGGGCAACCTAGAAAAAATGCTGCCACTGGTCTTGTACGAGACCTGAAGGAAAAAAATCCCTGGGTCCAGCTGTTTTTTTTTTTAAATATAAATCTTGCTCAGGACCAGTGATAGCATTTTTTAAAACCCCTGTGGGGGCAACCTAGAAAAAATGCTATCGCTAATTCTGTATGAGCCCCCCCCCTCTCAAGTCCAGCCATCGCTGTGGGGGGGGGGGGGGCAACCTTAAAAATATGCTATCCCTGGTCCCGTAAGAGACCTGAAAAAATACATCCCATTATCCAGCCATTCATGTCGAGAAGCAGCTTTTAAAAAATGCTATCCCTGGTCCCATACAAGACCTGAAAAAGTACATCCCAGGGTCCGGCCATCGCTCTGAGGAGTGAAACCTAGACAAAATGGCATCGCCGATCTTCTATGAGGCCTGTAAAAAAACATCCCTGGGTCCGGCCATTGCTGTGTGTCAACCTAGAAAATATGCTATACCTGGTCGTGTATGAGACCAGAAGAGGAGCAACCTAGAAAAATGCTATTTCTGGTCCTGTTTGAGACTCAAAATAAAACTTCACTGTGGGGTCCAAATAAAAAGAATGCTATTGCTGGTACTATGTGAGACTAAAAATAAAAAACATCTCTGGGTCCAGCCATCGTTGTGGAGGAGCAACCTATAAAAATGCTATCACTAGTCGTGTACAAGACCCAAAAAAAGACATCCCTGTAAAGGCAACCTAGAAAAATATGCTATTCCTGGTCCTACACGAGACCTAAAAAAGTACATTTCTTATTCCGGCCATAGCCGTGGAGGGCCAACTTAGAAAAAAATTATATTTCTGATCCTGTACGAGACCGAAAAAAAAACATCACTGAGGGGTCCAAATTTTCAAAAATGCTACCTCTGGTCCTATGCGATACCCAGAAAAAAAAAATTACTGTGTGGGAAAACTTAGGAATTTTGCTATTGCGGGTCCAGTACAAGAACCAAAAAAAAAAAGTCCCTAGGTCCAGCCATCACTGTGGAGGAAGGAATCTAGAAAAAAGGCTATCACTGGTCTTGTCCGAGGGCAAAAAAAAAAAAAAAAAAATTTCCCTGTGGGGGGTACCTAGTAAAAATGCTGCCATTTGCTTTGTACAAGACCTGAAAAAAAAGCCATCACTGTAGGGGCAACCTAGAAAAAATGTTATTGCTTGTCCTGTATGAGACCCAAAGAAAACATCCCCTGGTCTAGCCATCTCTGTCGGGGAGACAACCTGAAAAAAATGCTGTTCCTAGTCTTGTATGAGACTAAAAAAAAATATTCCTGGGTATGGCCATCGCTGTGGGGGAGCAACCTAGAAAAAATGCTGTTGCTGGTCTTATATGAGACGTGAAAAAAAAAACATTGCTGTGGGGAGCAACTTAAAAAATATGCTATCCCTGGTCCTGTGCGAGACCCCAAAGAAATGTCCTTGGTTCTGCCCATTGCTGTGGGGGCAACTTAGAAAAAATCCTATTGCTGATCCTGTACGAGACCCAGAAAAAAAGACATCACTGTGGAGTGGTAACCTAGAAAAAATGCTAACGCTAGTCCTGTACAAAACCCAAAAAAAGACAACCTAGAAATATGCTTTCCCTGGTCCTGTACGAGACCTGAAAAAGTACATTCCTGAGTCCGGCCATCGCTGTGAAGGGGCAATTTAGAAAAAATGCTGTTGCTGGTCCTGTATAAGATCTTAAAAAAACATCCTTGAGTCCAGCCATCGCTGTGGGGTCCAAATTTTAAAAAATGGTATCACTGCTCCTGTGCGAGGACCCCCTCCATGGCTGTGAGGGAAACCTAGAAAATATGCTATTGCTGATCCTGTACGAGACCCAAATAAAAGTCCGGGCATTGCTGTGGGGGTTTCTAGAAAAAATGCTGTCGCTGGTCTTGTACGAGACCTGTAAAAAACATCCCAGGTTCCAGCCATCGCTGTGTCGGGCAACGTAGAAAATATGCTATTGCTGGTCCTGTACGAGACCTGAAGAGGTGCATCGCTGTGGAGGGGCAACCTAGAAAAATGCTATTTCTGGTCCTGTACGAGACTAAAAAAAAAAAAAACTCTGGGTCCAGCCATCGCTGTGTAAGGCAACCTAGAAAATATGCTATTGCTAGCCTGGTGCGAGACTCAAAAAAAACATCCCTGGGTCCAACAGAGTGGCGACAGATCATGGAAAAATCAGGGTATTTTATCCATCGGGAAATAACGGGGAATTTTGCAAAAATATTGCTACAGAACATTTTGCTTGTTTCCTCGGTTCGTCGTTCTAAAATCCAGTTGGTGTAGAAAGTTCTAGTAAAAAGTCACTTATTTTGAGATTTTGTCTTATCTCGCCTTCTGGGGGTTATAAAGAAGTTATTTGCTTATGGTATATTTTAAATTATTAAGTTGCGTTGTGACCAGAGGCGTAGCCATGGGGTGGTTAGGGGGGTCATAACCCCCCCCCCCATGAGGAATTTTTTGCCATACAAAATGTATATTCTTCACTACATTATCACATACACATATACATATGTATGAGTTGTAGTAGTCGTAACCCCCCCACCCCCATGAAAAATTTCTGGCTACGCCCCTGGTTGTGACACATGAAAATCCAGGTTCGATACACTTAGTTGCAATAAAATAAAAAGGCGTTAAATACTTAAAACTATTTTATTAAATTGATACTATTGAAATATAAACTTATTACAACGGATGGTGGTGGCCCAGTGAAATAAAAAGTACATCCTATTTAGACGGTGAAATTAAGGTGGAATGACTTAAAAATTATGCCAGCACAGAATTACACATTGGCGAGAACAAACACCTGGCTGAGATTAATAACGCCAATTCCAAAGCAACCCTAACAGTTAATCCAATAAAATTAAAATGACGTAATCGCGAGCAAATAATTTTTAAAATGTCGCAGGGCAACAAAAAATAACCTACGCCAGCAGGATGCCAAGAGGGGAAGCAGAAAGTACGTTGATTTTGCAAACGAACGTAATATAATCTATTTTTAGCTCATAACGCCGTCACCGGGTCTCATTTCGAGAAACAAACAATAAGAATAATGCATGCGGGAAAAGCAAAAAAACAGATTTAAAAGCCGAAATGGCAGAAAAATGAAAACAGAAGTGATTTAGAATTCTTGATTTTGGATAGATTACATTAAAGAAAGCCAAATAAAATGATTATTAAAATTAAATATGTGCTGAGATTTTATCTTGCACAGCAAAGTATGGTCTGACTTTTCTAGGTCTAGTCTTAGTCTGGTCTTGCACGAGAGAAGGTCTCATTTCACTGTCCAACATCTTGCTTTTTGGTCTTTTTTCAAACCTTGAGATTTTGGGATCTTGTTTCTTACTTGAGATCTCATCTTGTAAACCATACTCTGGTCTTGTCTCATACATCGTGGTCTTAAAGTCTGGTCTGTACAAGAGCCTGGTTTTACATACCAAGGTTGAGGTCTTCCATCATTTTGTCATATCTTGCGGTCTTGTTTCATATCCTGAGATTTTATCTTCACCATTGCCTGGTCTTGCTTACCAAGCTCTTGTCTCACATTCTAAGGGCCTACAATCTAGCCTAGCACAAGACCTCATCCTTCACATGAAGTCCCTTCTTGCATCCCGAAATCTCATCTCATGCTCCGAGATCTTGCGTTCTTATCTTGCTCATTACAAGATTTTCAGGTTTTGTACACCAAGGTCTGAGGTTTTGTCAGGCCCAGACTGGCCTGGTCGGTAATTGCTGAGGGCTCCCGACAAGGTCTCTTCTTGTACCTAAAGGTCTTGTCTGGCATCCTGATGTCTTGTTTTGTGTTTAGGATTTCATCTAATACTCCAATGTCTCGTGTCGCAGCCTAAGGTCTCATCTTTAATTCCAGGGTATCGTCTCATTTTGTGGTTTTGTTTCATGTCTCAAGATTTTGTTTTATACACCATGGTCTTGTCTCACATTCTTGGGTCTAATCTTAGAAGTCTGGTCTTACACACAAAATTCTCATCTTGCATGTCAGTCTTGTCTTTTATTTTCCTTTCTAGGCTTGTGGGCATATAGTCTCTCACAGCTTCAGATCTTGTCTTCACAGTCCATTCTTGCTTACTAAGTCTTGTTAGTGTTTTTCACGTCTCAAATCTTGTTTTGCACACCAAGGTCTGCTCTTGTTTACCAAGGTCTAGTCTTAAAATCTTGTTTTGCACAAGATCTAGAAGTCTCTTCTTGCTTCCCAAAATCTCATTTCACAACCAAAGGTTTTTGTCTTGTATGTCTGGGTCTCCTTTTGCACTGAAAGATCTTGCTTTTGGCCTTGTTTCAAACGGAGATCTTGTGGCATTATTTCATAACTTGATCTTACCTTGCACATCACAGTCTGGTCTTATGCATCAAGATCTGAGGTCATGTCTCATCTTGCTTTTCAAGGTGTCACCTCATCTCGTGGTCTTGTTTTACATCTCCAGATTTTGTCTCACATTTTCTTGTCTTACATCCCAAAGTCTCATCTGACATCTCAAGATCTCATCTTATATTTCAAGCCTCATCTTGCTTCCCAAAGTCTCTTCTCACATCCCATTGTCTCTTTTTGCTTTTCAAAGTTTTCTCATCATGTTTCTTTTTTTTCACATTCCAAGGTCTAGTTTTTGTACAGAAAGGTCCTATCTGTATCCCTGAAGTTTTGTCTTACATCACGAGGTCTCATGTTATACTTCAAGCTCCCATGGTGCAGTCTAAAGCTCCATGGTACAGTCTAAAGCTCCCATGGTGCAGTCTTTCTTGCTTTCCAGAGTCTTCTCTCATCTCATGGTCTTGTTTCACATCTGGAGATTTTATCTTGCTCATCAGTCTTGTCTTACATTCTAAAGTCTAATCTGGTCTTGCACATGAAGGTCTCATCTTGTATCCCAGTCCTGCCTTATATCTTAAGGTTATATCTTGCACTCCAAGATCTTGCCTTTTAGTCGTGTTTAAAACCTTTAGGTCTCGTGGTCTTTTTTCGTAACTTGACATCTTGTCTTGTACACCACAGTATAGTCTTGCTTACCAAGTTTTGTCATGAACCCCATCTAGTCTCAGTCTCATCTTGCACACTAAGGTCTTGTATTGGACCCTGTGAAGTCTCATTTTGCATTCCAAGGTCTCGTCTAAACTCATGGTCTTGTTTCACATCCCTATACTTTGTCTTGTATACAAGACTAGTCTTTCTTATACCAAGGTCTTCTTTCACTTTAAATCAAGAATAAGTCTAGTTTTGTAAATGGTCTCATCTTGTACTTGGAGGTCTTGTCTGGTGTCCTGAAGTTTTGTCTCTTCGCACATTCTATGTTGCCTTTCTGTCTTGTTTCAGAATTTGAGATCTCGCTTCGTACTTTACATTGTGGTCTTTCTCTCAATCTTGTATCGAAGTCTTGTCTCATGCTGTTCCCTAAGATCTCATCTTATCTCGTGGTCTTGTCTCATATACCACGATTTATGTCACACGCTAAGGTCTCATCTTGAATCTCAACGTCTTATCTTATATTCCAAGGGTTATCTTGCATTTTATGACCTTGTTTTGTATCATGGTTATGTTTCACAAACGATTTATCTTGCACTCGGGGTTTGGTCTTCTACACATGTCTCATCTTGTGATCCAAAGTATTGTCTCATTGCAAGATCTTCTCTTGTATCTTGAAATCTCATCTTGCTTTCCAAGGTCTTATCTTGCACTCCAAGGCTTGTCTTGTGGTCTTAGTTCTCACCTCGAGATCTTGTGTTGCTCACCAGGTCTTTTCTCACACATTAGTTTTATCGCTTGCAGTTTTATCTTGTTAACCAAGGTCTCATCTTATAACCCTGAAGTCTTGTTTTAATATTCTGAGGTCTAGTCTTACACACCAATTTCTTGTTACATACCCCAAGGTCTTATCTAATGTCTCACACAGTCAGTGCTGAGTGAATCATCTCTTCAGGAAAAAGAGAATATTGTAAAAAAAAAAAAAAAAAATGCTTTTTATTGATCAAAAACTTTGTCTATAATTTTTAAATTATCAGGCTCTTGATTTAAAGAATGATTTAGCTTTCACACATAACTTTATGAATAAAATATTTATGTGATTTTGAAAACATTTTTGTTGCTTTACTTGTTCAATTGTTATGTTGTCAATATTCCAGAAACAAGTTTCTCTCTTTTCTTCTCTCTCTAGGTGTGTTGGTTTGATTTTGGAGCTCCATTTCTGAACTAAATACAGGAAGAAGTCATAACCAGCTGGTTTAGTTTAGAGGCTAGTAATATTACTTTACTGCCTCTAAATACAAACTTGCTAGTTCTTTATAGCATTCAACATTTGTCTCGTGCATGGTTTAAAAAAAAAAAAAAATTGGTATCAAGTTTCATATAGTATATGTAAGTATTTAATCTATTTTTAAATTTACCCCCCTTGTATTAAAATAAACATTTTGGTCTAATGCATTGTAGTTACAAGAAAGGACTTTTAAGGTTATTATTAAATAGCATTATGATATATGGGAGGCTTTAAGATGATGTTCTTTTTCCCACTTAATGTGTTTTAATCTTTAATGTCTGTTATTAAATTTATATACAGAGTTGGAAAAAGTTATATAAATTGCATACAATAAAATATATTTTGATAGATACTCACTTTCTTCACTATCAAAATCAAAGCCTTCAATCCTCACTATCAAAGTAATACTTTTTTCCCCACAAAACACTCAAGCATATTATAGAAATCAATTGTAATTGAACTGAATATGCTCATTGTACCTTTAAGTAATTCAAACTCAGAAAAGAATTTACATCCAGTTTAATTAAGCAAGACATGATAGAAACTAAATAGTCATTATATTGTTTCTAAGAAATTAATTTTCATGTAAGCAAAATGATTGAGTACATGTGTATTATAATAAGCCTGTATGAGATAAGATCTGATAGTAGATTTTTGTTACAACAGTAACAAAAGCAATTTTTATCAATCCTACTGATGGAAGGCTCTTTAGAGTATTGTCAAGTTAACAGCAGAAAAATAATCAAAAGGATATTAATTTTTTGTTTTATAAATAAATAAATTATAACTCCTCTCACGATAAAGAAACTACTTTTGTGTAAGACATATTACAATTCTCTAACAAACTTTCAGAAATGTGCTTCAGTGAAATTAAAAAAGTAGTGTTAAATATTCAATAAAATTTGAAATTGAAATTTTTAATGTCTAGTCTCGAGATCTCATCTTGCACTTCAATCTCATCTCATCTCATCTTGCTCTTGTCTTTAATTTTGAAAATTTTCTTGTTGTTTTGCCTACTCGTTTGTTATGTTGTCACTATTCTTAACTCTCCATTAGATGCATGGACTATGGTCATAGTGAAAGTCAAATGTCCTATATAAATTTCAAGAATAAATCAAGCTTCTTATGTCAATTTCATTTTTTAAATGTTCTTACAAAATCGGGGACATGTCACCGATTTTGAAACAAAACTGGGGACAATTATAATTAATGAAATAATTAACAGTAATTTAATTTAAAAAACATGGCAGTAATTAATAATTGTCCCCAATTCCTCTTTTACATTTTGGGGACAATTTGAAAAACGTCCTGAAATTGGGGACTGCCCCGGAAAATGGGGACATTTGATCACCTTACCGTATCTCCCCAATTTCTGAATTTTAATTAGATTTTCTGTTAATTATTTCATTATTCATAAAATATCCCAAATATTGAAAAAATGGGGACATTTCATAATTAACTAAATAATTAACAGTAATCGAATTACAAATTGTCCTCAATTGCTTTTTTAAATTTTGAGGACAAATCACAAAAACATATAGAAATTGGGGACCAATAAGCTGACCAGATTTTTGAAGTCAGAATCGGGGACATGTCCCCGATTCTGACAACAAAACTGGGGACATTTATAATTAATGCAATAATTAACAGTAATTTAATTGAAAAACAATGCAATAATTAAAAATTGTCCCCAGTTCCATTTTTACATTCTGGGGACAATTTGAAAAACGTCCTGAAAATGGGGGCGTTTGGTCACCTTACCATACGTCCCGAATTTTCGAGAATAGTCCCCAATTTCTTTTTTTTCGCGATTTGTTCTCAAAATCTAAAGAAGCAATTAAGAACAATTTTTAATTATTGTTTTTTAATTAGATTAATATTAACTATTTCCTTAATTATAAAATGTCCCCAATTTTCTTTCAAAGTGGTGACATGTCCTCAGTTCTACGTACGGAAACATGGTTTTTTAAACAAAACTGGGGACTTTTATAATTAATGGGAAAATTAACACTAATTTAATTAAAAAAATGCAAATAATTAAAAATTATCCCCATTTCCTGTTTTACATTTTGGGGACAATTTTAAAAACGTCCTGAAATTTGGGACTGTCCTCAGATAATGGAGACGTTTGGCCACCTTACCTAAGGTGACCAGATTTTTGTTGTCAGAATCGGGGACATGTCCCCGATTCTGACAAAAAACTGGGGACATTTAACAATAATTTAATTGAAAAACAATGCAATAATTAAAAATTGTCCCCAGTTCCATTTTTACATTCTGGGGACAATTTGAAAAACGTCCTGAAAATGGGGACTGTCCCCGGAAAATGGGGACGTTTGGTCACCTTACCTTACCTTAAGGTAATCGAATTTTTGAAGAAGAATTGGGGACAAATCAGCGTTATGTCCCCAACTCTGAAACAAAAATTGAGAACATTTTATAATGCATTCTGAAACAAAATTGGGGACATTTTATAATTAAAGAAATAAGTAACACTAATCTATTTAAAAGACAACGTAATAATTGTAATTTGTCCTCAATTCCTTCGTCACTTTTCGAGGGCAAATCGCAAGAAAACACAAAAATTGAGGACTGTCCTCGAAAATTGGGGACGTATGGTCACCTCATTCAAATAGCTTCAAATAGAGCATTATTAACTGTCAAAAAATGGAGGGAAAATGCTTGATTTCTTATTAAATTGGGAAGAAATAACTGTTAATTAAAATTTTGTCCCCAATTGTTAACATTTTGGACACAAAGTGAAAAAAGTTCAGAATTTGAGGACTCTCCCGAATTACTGTTTTGCACTTTGGGGACACAGAAGAATTTCAAAGTCAGGAAAACTTAAAACTGCCGCCTTTGCTTGTCCACCTTTAAGTTCCTTACTTTTGAATTTGCTGACCAAAGCAAGAATCCTGGCTTACCTCCACCCTTGAACTTCCATCATATGGGACATAAGAACAAGGAGTTACCCCACTTTCGAACAAATAGCAGTGATGTATCCCCAATTCTGAAATAAAAAATGGGAACATTTTATAAATTTAATGCTTTTCTCAATTCAACTTCTATTTATTCAACTAAAGCATTATTAACATTCATGAAAATATAGAAATTATGCTTGCTCTTAATTTGGGAAGAAAAATGAATTTTAATTAAAACCCTGTCCCCTTTTACATTCTGGGGACAAACTGAAAAAAATCCTGCTGTCCTCAATATTGAAACAAAATCTCGAGATATTTTAAAAATTCAATGCTTTTCCCAAATAAGCTTCTATTTATTCAACAAAAACTTTGTTAACGTTCGTAAACTGAAAGAAATATAATTTTTTTTAATTGGAAAGAATTAATTATAGTAATTAAAAAATCTGTCCCCGATTTCTTTGGGGAGAAGTTTTAAAAAATCATGAAATTTGAGACGTTTGGCCACTTTGGCTTTGGGTTCTCGTTGCATAAAGTATTTCAATGGGAGAAACCCCATTGTTAACATTCGAAAAAGGTATTAAATTCAAGTTGTTGGATGATGGTAGTTGACGGAACTGGTTTCCAGAGGCATTTTTATGTTTTGGAATAATTACAAGATATTTAGAACTGATGTTTCTAATAACCTTTTTCTGGGTTGAATACTGTAGGAAGACAACAGGGAAAAGTTTGCAGAAAGGATGTGTAGTCGACTGTCACTCAGTTGATGTATACTCTATTCAGACATTTTTTGTATACGTGTTACGGAGGAGTCAGGAGTTGGATTAAAAATAGCTATGAAATGGAGAAGTGTGCTATGTGTTAAATTGAATAAATTATAATCACCCAACAAATTTGATACTATTCTTGGATGTCACAGTCGAAATACTGTAACAAGATTTTTTGGACTAAATGTCCCAGAGATATTTTGCTAGGAACATGTCCATGACTAGTTCAGCACTGTCCCTTAACCCTTTGAGGCACAACCCTTTCCCAATGCTGAAAAAAGGGCAGCCTTTGCCATCGCTCGACTTAACTACCAGCAAGATGGCGGACGATCGAAACAGTCATCGCACGCCACAGATCTGGAGACCCTTTTTTGACGCAGCTGGCTGTGTGTGCACAGCCAGCTGTCTGGTAGTTAAGTCGAGCGATGGCAACGGCTGTCCTTTTTTCAGCATTGGGCAATCTATCCAGAATATTCTCGCATTCTTCCATTTTTCAGCAGATGTCAGTGCGGTTAAAAATAATCGTGACAAATTTTTTTACCGGAAATGACGTGCTAAAAAGTAAAGGATTCTCGTGGAGCCATGTCACCCGCAACTATTTTTATAGAAATCAAATCTATTCTTCGTGACTGGCAACAGTCAAAACGTCAAAGTTTGGTGATCCCAGAGTGGGAACACTGACGCGTTAAAGGGTTAAACCCTGGAGAAAGAGATTAATGACACTGACTGGTGAGAATGAACAGAATGATTCAGCAGGAATGACAGCTCATAGCTCTCCGATGATTTTTATCACCGTGAAGGCAAAGGGAGTGATCTATTTTTATATTTACATCTATGGATTCTTTAACGGGATAGAAACCTATCTTTAATGGTTTTTCATTTTTCTAATGGCAAACAGTAGTTGTTTATAGGCATTAGCTATACTAGGGCAGAAGTACAGATCACTTTTATATGGAGGTATCTAATAGGTGGACGAGCATTGCCTCCTATGAAGGGACGGACGAAATGACACCCAAGTCCATGCTAGGAATCGAACTCGGTGATATAATAGAATGGACCAATCCTGAATTTGTTCTGTAGATAAGGCGACGAAATGTCCCCAATTTCAGGATTTTTTCAATCGGTTCCCAGTTAGTAAAACAATGATTTGAGAAAAAATTTAATCACCATAAATATTTCTTGTCAATTAGAAATATATACATTATGTTTATATTATTTTATGAATGTTAATAATGCTTATTTGAACAAATATAAGCTTTATTGTGAAGTGCACTGAATTTACAAAGTGTCCCCAATTTTTTTCAGAATTGGGGACAATATGCTGATTTGTTCCCAAATCTGAAACAAAATTGGGAACATTCTATAAATTTAAAGTTCTCAGATGAGCTTTCACTTATTCAACTAAAATTTTATTTTCATTTATTTTTCCGCATTATTACTTATTACGCTGAGATATTTTCATACTGCTTTGACACTACTGCCATACAACTTCAAAAAGACTTCCTGGAAAGAATCAGGGCTCTGCATACAGAAGAAGCATTGAATGGCTTGTGTCACTTCAGCAGTGCTTTCAAAGCACCTTCTGCAAAAAGTCAAACAGAAGCAGATGGAAGTGACTAGATGCAAGATCAAAACTAAATGGTGAATTGTCAAGGTACTCCCATCCAAATCCAACAATCTTTGCACGATTTGTTGACGGTTATGGATTTCTGCTCCCCAATAGTCCATGTGTCCATTCATAGCAGACAACAGCTGTCACTTCTTCTTTTGATCACGTATTTAAAATACACCTTCTCTAAATATCTAGTAGAACCAGACTCAGAGGCTCATCTCTGTTTTACACAGGCGTTGTGACAGCACCATCAGCTTGATTGCTTTCAAATGATACCCAATGGCATATGGGTGTCTTTCACATTTAACCACTGTCTCATTTCCCCCATTGCTTTTTGATTTCCTGGGGAAAACTAGAAATAAATTATTTACTACGAAACTTGTCCTTGAACTCGCCCTCATATGGCTTTCACTATGATATCCACTGGGAAAGTAATGGATAAGTTCTGGAGGTCTATAAGGACATTTACAATTTATTCCCATGGACCAGTGGCGGCTTGTGACCCGTTTCAGTGGTGGGGCCCGAAAAAAAATAGTGCCAATTAAAATCGCGAAAATATATATACATATAGAACAACCTATCCCCACGTGCACACAGCGTAAGTATTTAAAATTTCTGAAATGACAAATAATTATCGAATTTACTATACAACTTTTGCTATTTTTTACCTAGTTATGTTAAATTGAAAAGTTTACTTTTCAATTTCAATTTTGTAATTATTAAACAAAAAGCCACATTTAAATATTTAATATTTATGTTCTTTATAGTTGCCTGTTCATAATTTTTTAGATGATTTATTAATTTTAAAATAAAATATTAACATATATAAAAAATACATTTATACACCCCTTTTCGTAAATCAAGAAAACAAAACAGAAAAATATCTGACTGCACTGCAAAAATATGATCACGCAAATAAACTATGATTTCCTCCTAAGCGGAAAATTTCACCAATAGCTACCGATTGCCGAAATTTTCCCGTACGGTCGTGTAGATCACCGTGCGAGGGCCCGCAGATCTGGGCCCAGAACAGCACCAAATAAGCCGTTTGGATGCCAAGTTAATTCCACGTCAGTATGGCTTTTATGCTCAATGCCAAATATGTCAACCCGGTGAACGGAGAAGAGACTCCCAATTCAGGGCAAGCCAGCCCTTGGCCCATGCATGGTTTAGATAAGGGGAAAATCGTATAACTATCGCTTTTTTAAGCACGTTTTTTAATGGATAGTATTAAAATAGAGTAAAACGCGTGTATTTTTTTAATGAAAGTAAATTATTGAAAGAACTGCCTTACATAATAGGAAGATACTTTGATTTAGACGGTGCTTAGTCAGTGGGGCCAGGCCCCTCTGGCCCTTAATGACGAGCCGCCACTGCCATGGACTTTTAAAATGAAATAAATTGGGCACCTAAAAAGTAGAAAAACATTCTATGAATATTCATCACATAATTTCAAAGTTTTAATTTCATGCTATATGGATAAGTTGTTTTTCTCGCATAATGAAGTCTTTTGGAAAAATTAAAAAGCTAAGTTGCCATAGTTTAATAGGTATTACTTTTTAAATAAACTTGAAAATTTAAAAAAAAAGAAGAATGAATTCTTTAACAGGAAATCTGATTGTGCTTTGGTTTTCATAAATAACAATTATTCAGGTTTAAATTTCATGAAATAACTGGTTAATGAACTTTTAATTAGTAAAAATAGATTCTATTGAGTTCAATTACTTGGCATATCATTTACTGAACTGACATAATGCCTTTAGTATGACGACTTTACCATGAAGTCTTTAAGGTTGGCAAAAAGATAATATATTAACCTTGGAGTAAGAAATCTAGTAATATGAAACAAGACCATAAGATGAGACAAGACCTTGGTATGGAAGACGAGATAGCAGGTGTTAACCTCAAAACAAAAGAACTGAAGACCACAAGGCAAAATCTTGGGGTGCAAGGCGAGATCTCGAAGCAGAAGAAAAGAACTTTGGGTGCTGTTATAATGAACTAGCAAGTTTGTATTTAGAGACTGTAAAGTAATATACTAGCCTCTAAACAAAACCAGCTGGTTTCTACTTTCTCTTCCTGGTATTGTGTTTAAAAATGGAACTCCAACCAGACCTAGAAGGAAAAAAAAAAGTTGAATATTAAAACATTTTTTAATTTTTAAGAAAGAGAAACAAACAAATCTGCAGTATCAAGAATAATGACAACAGAGCAAATGAGCAGGTAAAGCAACAAGAAAAATTTCAAAATTACAAAAATATTTTATCTATCAAGTTACGTGAAAAACTAAAACATTCTTTAATTTTGAAACTACATCATGAGTTAGTATTATGCTCTAAATCAAACTTCTTTGATAATTTAAAAATTGAGATACCTTACATTACATTTTATGTTCTCCATTTTTGATCAATAAAGAACAGATTAAACTTTTTTGCTTGTGTAATATTAACTGAAGATGACTCTTACACTACTGACAGTAATAGGCAAGATCTTAGGGTGAGACAAGATCATGGTTTAAGAGATGAGATCTCAGGAAAAGACAAAACCTCAAGCTGCAAGATGACTTTGAAGGGACATGAGACATCAGGCTACAAGATAACACCTGAGTGCGGGACAACAGCTTGAGCTATGAGATGAGACCTTGAAGTGCAAGACAAGACATCCTTGTACAAAACAAGACTTTGAGATGCAATATGAGACCTTGAGGTACAAGACAAGATCTTGATGTGCAAGATGAAATCTCAGGGCTGACATTAGGATGTGAATTAAGACCCCAATGTGAGACTAGAAGTTAAGGTGACTAATAAAAGTCAAGACAAGCCTGGTAATCAAGAAAAAGACCTCAATATGTAAGTTAAGACCTTGAAATATGTAACAAAACTTTAGGATACAATGCAAGACCTTCAAGTTTGAGACAAGACGCAGAAGATAAAGAGAGATCTTGAGGTACAAAACAAGTTTGAAGTAAGACTTAAGGGATTAGAAGAAAGGTCGGGGTGCCAGATGTCTCAAGATCTAGAGAATGAGAAAAACTACCAAGTGTAAAATGAGACCTTGCTATATGATGAGAGACCTCAGTGTACAAAACAAGACCTTGCAGTAGAGATGTGACAGGAATTTTCATTGCAAGGTGAGCTATGTGGATATATAAGAAAAATTTGGAGTACAAAATGAGACCTTGAGGTGAACGATGCAAGACAAAACATAGAGTATGAACCTCTGAAAAGTAAGAGAAGTCCTTGAGATGTATGACGAGGCCTTGGAAAGTAAGAAAAGAAATCAGGATACAAGATAAGACACCCCAGGCTGCAAGATGAGACCTCAGGGTGCAAGAGACGACCTTGAGGTACAAAATGAGACCTTGAAGTGAAACTCACAAGTCTCATTTTACCATGTGAATGGCAAGATGAAACCTAAGAGTGTAAAATGAGACCTCTGAGTGTAATATGCAACATCACAGAATGTGAGACAAGACTGGAATGTAGAGACCTCCAGGTATAAAAAAAAACTTCATGCTATAATAAGAGACCTCAAGGAGTGAGATGAGGCTTTAATGTGCAAGATCAAACTTTTGAGTGTGAGATAAGATGACATGGTACAAGACAAGACTTCAAAGTATGTGACAAGATGTTAGGGTGCAAGAAAAGATCTGAAGGAATACAAGAGACTTTGAGGTCAGGATGGAATATTAGCTTTCCAGACAAGACCTTGAAATGAGGGATAAGACTTGAAAAAGAGGATGCAAGAGGAAATCAGAAATGAAACAGAATGTCTCAGGATGAGAGATGGGACTTTGGATTGTAACACAAGATCTTAGGGTGACACCAGAGTGCAAGATGAGATTTTAGTAAGTAAGACAAGCTCCAAAATATGAGATGAGAATTCCAGGCGTAAACAAGACACTGGGGTGCAAGACAAGATTTCAGGATTGTGAGAACAAAAACTTGAGATGCAATTTGAGACCGTGAGATATAAAAAAGACTTAGGAGAACAAAATAAGAGCTCCAAGTGTGAGACAAGACCTTGGGGCAAAAGCTAGAATGTACTGTATGGGACAAAAACTTAAAATGAAAAACAAGACTTTGAGGGTATGATACAAGATCTTGGAGTATATGATGAGACTGAGGTGAAAACTTTGAAAGATAAGTCTCGTAACTATGACACAAGACTTCAGCAAGTGCTGACAAATCAGACTTTACACGAATTGTCAGGCTGCAAACATAAGCGTAAAGTTTTCAAAATTATTGGGGGGGCCGGGCCCCACAACCACATATATTCACGTCAATGGCATATATACATATGAGTTAAAAGTCGTAACCCCCCCCCCCATGAAAAATTTCTGGCTATGCCACTGATTTACGTACATATAACTTACTTATAGTTGCCAACTACTACGGAATATAATTAACAACTTTTTCTACATGATTTTTAGGCTTAACATATAGAAAAATTTTTGTGATGCGCGCGCGAACTGGTTACTATTTTGAAAAAAATAATTAAATATACTGTTTACAAAAAGTGGTTATATTCCGTAGTAGTTGGCAGCTATGACTTACTATATATAAGTGTAAATTATTGGAGGCGCTCGATCTCTATGGGTCCATATAATTCTACACCAATGTAAGGAAAGTATCCATGTTAGTATCTTCCTACAATGTTATAAGTTAAAAATAAAAGCAAAGTAAAAAATCCAAAGAGGGAAAAAAAAAAAAACATTTTCGATACATCTGAACTTTTCTTCATTTCATACTTTACATTGCATAATCTGATTTTAATTAACCAGAGCCTGGCGAGGGCAGCTTATAGTAACATTTTGTGTTACAGGGCATCACAATGAATACTAAATCATGATTGAAATCAAAAGAAGAAAATTTTTAAAAGTACAAGTAAAGGCTTTTTTTAAACATTTGTAAATGGCGTGAATACTTTTTTTATGTTAGTATAAATTAGTTTTCTGTATTTAGTGATAAATTATTGGGTGGGCTCAGCCCCTATTCACAATTTATTGGGGGGGGGGGCTCGAGCCCCACGGGCCCATATAACTCTACGCCTATGGCTGCAAAATGAAATGTTGATGAGCAAGATGAGACTTCAAGATAATAGAAGCAAGACTTTGAAGTATAACATTTTTCAAGGTATGAGATGAGACCTTGATATGCAGAATTAGATGTCAGAGTGTCAAGTCCTTGAGGTACAAAACAAGATCTCTCTCTAGGTGTGAGGTGTACCTTGGTAAGCAAGATGAGACGTAGTTAATAAACATTTGTTGCTGCTATTGCCTTTTATTTTCCTTTTATAGCAATGAAAGTATAACTGGGATACAAGTAAACTTTTCTTAGTAATTTAATGGTTATATAGGACAGAAGTAGAATATGGCATTTTCCACTGTTACATACTCCTTCTTTTCTACCTTACATTTGAAGCTATAGACTACTGTGAGATCATACTATTGGTAAAAAATATGAGTTCAGGGAATGCTGTTGAGAACTTTTCAAGAGATGAAGGTTTTAATTTCATTATATATAAAATAAATAAACATATATAGGGTGGTTATAAAATAATGTGAGGTGTTTAGAGGGCTCTAACGAGTAAAGTATTGGACAAAGCATGACGAAATTTTATAGGGGTATGCAGTAAACCATAAGGGTTTGATTTTTATGTAAAAAAAAAGTTAATGTCAGAGTCGCATCTAGGGGAAATGTTTGTCCTGTTTACAGTGGTGGCTTGTGGGTTAAATGGAGGTTTAAAAAGGAAATAAACAAATTTCAAAAACTAAATTTGGAAATTCAAAGCTACTTACATGTTGAAATATATTAGCATTTTCAGGAGTTAAAGGCAAATAATGCATTGAACTTAAAAAATAATAATTTCTAGTCATACATTTTGCCCTCTGGCTAAGTTTTAGCAAATATGTTGGCTTGAGTATTTTTATTTCAATTTTTCTTTCCAAAGACAATGTTGAAAAACGTCATTGATTTAGCTTTGAAACACTTATTTTACTGCTATCTTATTTATTTATACTAGTTCATAAAGAATATTGTACTGAAAAATGATAAAAATAACGAAAATAATAAGAAAAAAATTAGCAAACAAATCTAACATAACAAGCCAAGGGAGTATTAGGAAAAGATAACTGCAAAAAAATATTCCATGTGTACACTGAAAATGTGTGAATGGAATGATATTAGCAGTGCCCAGCTGCTCCCGTGACTCTCTCCACTTCTGTTCTCAGAGACCGGTCCGGAGGTCATTTCTCCGTTTGCATATGTGATCGATTAAAAGACCTCATGCTTTCTGCTGTAGTAACCTACAATATAATTCGTTATCTTTGATGAGCATATTTAATAACAGTGGGGGGGGGGGGAGAGAAACACTCACATTTTAAATTCACAAAAATCTAGAAGTACTTAATATTTTTTTTAAAATTCAATTTGTTAATGTGTTTATTTTGTATATTTTTCTTTGGGGGTTCACATACTCAGGTGCTGAAATAGAGGAGCCGCCAGTGCCTGTTTATCAAATAAAATACATCAATCTGCAAAACATATACATTGTCACTTAGAATGACCTGCCACCCACCAGCCTAAATTCCACGTGTAGATAATTGGCCATAACCTCACAATGCAACACATATACATTACATCACTACTGAAGACACTATTCGATTTGATTCTTGAAACTATTCAATATCCTGCAGCAGCCTAGTTAGCTTAAGTATTTTGCAGGGTGACAACCATCCTTGCCTGGACTGCTATAGTTCCATATATGCTAAAGGGTACTGGTGCACATAAAGTTCACTGTGGCTCCAATATTCACTATGTTTTCAAACGATACCTGGAGGTGCTAATCCAGTTACTGGTCATTTTAAAACATTCTATTGATTTGTAAAATATTATGAAAATATAAATAATGTATGCAAAACTAGAAACTTTATATAATAACATAGCTATACAATAGGTATATACAAAAAACCCAATAATAATAATAAAACAATAAAGAATACCTTTAAAGCAAAAGTCCTCAAAATTACAATCTAGCTGTATATTTACACAAATAAGTCTCTTATAAAGCCGTATAAGAAAAATATGATTTTTGATGAAGGAAAAAATTATAGAAAACACACTCAAATTCTAATTAAATTTAGTGTATTGCAAATTATGATGCAAAATACAAATTGTTTTACATTTTCTACATTCTTTCATTATTCCCTACTTCTGAGAAAACATGCTTGCTATAAATACAATGAAACCTGTACATATGATATAGCAGGAGTGCAGCAAATGTTTTTACTCCCAACTTTTCACCCAATCCATATAAAGATTTCCCCAAAATTTTATAATATGTTAAGATGTACAAATTCTGTATTACCATAGATATAAAAATATTTGCAATGTACAAGTTTCATTTTTAAAAACCTAAAACTGAACTTTTATTATGCCTAGGTATTTAAACAGTAAACTAGGTAAGTTAACAACCCAAGTAAGTATTGCATATGTACACTGCTACGTTTACAAAATAGCAGTTGGTCCAAGCTAACAGAAAGCAAACTGCTGATTGGTGAAAAAGTTAAAAAGCACTTCAAAAATGAGAAACTTTAAGAATTTTGTAATTCACAATTAACATCAAAATTAGCTGTATATTTTTCTGTAAAATTTCCCCAGATGACTATAATTTCCTCCAATCCTAAATGGCTGTTTCGGACATATTCTGCATACCTATGATACAGTCTCTTATGATAACCTGTTTATATTGATATTTCCTTCGTCCCAATGAAATTCCTAATTACTCAATGCATTTTGAAAGGTCTACAATGATATTCACTTTTTACATGCACCTGTGCATAATAGTAATTTGAAATCATACAAAAAATTTTGTATAATGTGATTTTTTTAACATTACCCATTGTTAAGAATGTGCAATAGCAATAGACTGCACAAGTCAATTGGGAGTGAGAAAAATTAGTAAACTTTTTAAGCTATTTATTAAATGACTTGTTCGAAGTATGTTTCTGATGTGCTAAAGTCTATCTATTTGTGATGGCATGGCATAAAATATTGGCGTTCAAAGAAAATTTCTTTTTTGTGTGTGATGCTATAATAAAACAAAATTTGTACATGCACCTTTTATACATATTGACAGAAAAATTTTATACAGTTTTCACTTTACTGAATCGTGAAAGAATGTGCAAATGTAGTACATTTCTGCTCAAATTCAAAAGAAGGTAATTAAATACATACGTATATGAGTTAAACTTCATTTCTTCATAATATTCATCCACTCAAATTCACTCATTCATTCCACTCATTCACTTCAAAATATTCATCCCCCAACTTCTTCGAAGTCACTGCATAATACTTGCCTATTAATGACTGAAATGTTATTCTGCTAGATAAATATATTTTAGCTTTATTTTTGATTAGATTCTTTAATGTTAAAATAATGCACTAAAGCTTAACTTGTCTACAACAATTTTTTTTTTTAGATCCCTACAATATCACTCACTATATGTAGGTCTCACTATAGTGATAAAAGACCCCCAAGAATCTTTTAAATTTAATTTAAGAGTTGATGAAAAGTTTTAATTAAGAGTTGATGAAAATTTGTGAGGTTTTTCACTGTCTAAAAGTTTTTTTTTTTTTTGCAAGTTTGCACAAAATTGGAAGTCTTAAAATATCAAGCATAGTAGAGAGCCTAACCTGTGTATCATATATGCATATATATACACACTCACACAAAAATGTTACAAAATTTCTGTATACTTCGTATGGAAGAATGTACGTTTGCAATCTAACTATATTTTAAAAAGAAAGTACTAATATAGATAAATACTATATCAAGATCTGAAAATATTTTACTAGACAATTAAAATAATAATAAAATTTAAAGTTAAATAACACTATTATATGCAACATTACAGAAATTTAGAATTTTAATTCATTATATTTTATGTATTTTTTATTTACAGTTTTGTTGAATTTACGTTAACTTAAAAGACACACAATTACAAGTTTTCATTTCAAATAGTGCAAAATTCTCATATCTTCCTAAATATAAACCTGGGTTCCTTTTCAGCAATTACTTGGTACTTAGTCCAAGTAAATGGCTGAGTACTTGGTAACTCGGCCAAAGAACTATTTAGTGCATCACTATTTATGATGTCAAAATATTCTGTATCATTTAGCCATTCTTCTGTACAACTAAAATTTCCTTATAACATTACTCCAGTGGCGTAGCCAAGGGGTGTCACAACCCCCCCCCCCCCGTGTGGAATTTGTTGCCATACAAAATGTATATTCTTTACTTCCTTCTCACACACATGTATACATATGTGTGAGTTGCAGTAGTCGTAACCCTCCCATGAAAAATTTCTGGCTACGCCACTGCATTACTTAAAGCATTATGAACCAATGGCAGATCCAGTAGAGGGGATAAAAAAGCTTGCCCCCCCTCTCTTTTATATATATTAAAAAAAAGCTTTGCAATAAAGCAGTGATTCCTAACCAGTAGTTTGTGAGGTGTATAAAAGGGTTCCCCAAAACAATGGCATATACAGACTTCCTTTAAAGAGGGAGTTATGAATGCAATCCTGAGATAAAAGGTGCAATTTTTATGTTAACTAAAATTGACTTTGTTAAAAATTCATTGAAAAGAGGGATTTGACCAAATACAAAAATAATATACTAGTCCACAGTGACCTATACAGGGGTTTACACAAGGAGGAAAAGGTAAGGTAGTAAGGAGTACCTTGTTAGGGTAATACATTAGTTATATTGTACATTTTGTCAGCCTTTTCAATTTTTTTTTCTATCCACCACTGTCATTAATTATCTATTCATTCTATGAGTTTAAAACTGAGTTGTGTATGTTACAGTAAGAGTTATAAATTTGGCATTTGTGCATAATCATTGGCACTATTTGGTTAATGTGATAAACAGAAACGGTTAAATAATTAAATTAAGAGTTTTTTTTAAGGTTAGCAAAGGACTGCTTAGTTAGCTAAAGTTTAAAAAAAATCAAAGATAGTTTTATTTACATATTGAGATCCATGTTTAACAAATCAAAACATTTTTCAAACATATCATTCATCATAGTAAGTCAACTAACTTTGAAAATGTGAATATATTTGCAATTTCTTACCACTGTGAAAGTTTGTGAATTACTGCTTAGATTTTTTATAGAACAATTAAAAGTAAAATTGCTACATTGTCAGATACAAAAATTGCACACACAAAGCTAATTATTTCAACTCTGCACTTTTAACAAATTACTAGAAAGCTGTATTCTAGAGTTTAATAAACTCAATAATATTTTTAACACTTTTAGGAAAAAAATACCCCTTTAGATTAAAAAAATATACCATCATTAATAAATAAATCATCATATAATTCAAAAATCAAATTATTATTTTGGATTATATGTTTCTGAAATGTTCCTAACACGTAATAAAGAAAAAATAAAAATGAATATTTACAATACAGCAGCAAGTTAACAAAGTTCAAATAAGAGAAGTCTGACATGTAAACAAAACCACAAGCTAATCAGCAAATCTTCCTTGGCGAACGCACATTGCGCGATGAACTCTTCTTTCTAGTGATCTGAATATGTGATCTAAACACCGCTAGCAACCCTATTTAGGGAAAAGTTCTAGGACTAGGGAAAAAAAGAGGTGGATATAAGTCTTGCCTATTGTTATATTGGGATTGATTGGGTGGTTGGTTGTAGAGATGGCCAATGATTCGATGAGTCGAATCAGTGATTCGAATCTTGGTACTGAGTGGCTCAGTCTTTACACTCACTCTCTACTGATTCGAATCTCAAGCCCTCAAGGGAAATACATTCCAAGTTCGAAGGGAAGAAAAACTTATTTTCCCTTTGCCGTTCCCAGGGATTTTCCCTTACTCTTTCAACTCTTTTCGACTCCTTACGACTCCTTTCGGCTCTTTTCGACTCTTTACGACTCTGAGTCGATAGATGATTTGAAACAGTAAATGAGTGGGTGTGGGTGAGTTGGTCACTGAGTTGGTGCAGCAACGAATCTTTACTGATTCAGTGTTTCGCTCTGTTTCGGTGATTGTATACTATCGTTGAGATTCGTTAGTTTTTCGAATCTTCTATCGACTCAGAGTCGAAAGGAGCCGAAAAGAGTTGAAAGGATGTTTCATTTAATTGGAGGGGTTTTTTTCGAATCTTCTATCGACTCAGAGTCGAAAGGAGTCGAAAAGAGTTGAAAGGATGTTTCATTTAATTGAAGTTTTTTTTTCGAATCTTTGGTGTTTCATTTCTTGGTTGGTGGTCGGATTTTAAAGTTTTATCTGTCTGTGGGTGTGGAGTGGGTCGAACATCGTTTGCTTTTGGCGGAGGGCATAGGCGTTACTTCCTAAGGGCAAGAGGGGTCAATCTCCCCCCCCCCGAAAAAAAATTAAGAAAATCCCTCCTTCCAACTTGTCTGACTGATTTAATATTTGTTTAAAATTTAATGAAACATCCCTTTTCTACTTTTAACTTCAATATATGTCCCCCTGCCCCCACCCTCAAAAAAAAAAAAAAAAAAAAAAAAACGGAACGTTAAGTTTACATGGTGGCGGATTTTCATGTGAAGGGAAATAGAATGAAATAAAGTTAGGATTGTGCTTGTCACTTTTAATGAAGGATACAGGGGCGGTATTAAGCGCTCTCACAAAAGGACTTTGTAGTAAGCAAAATAACATTTCGCTTTATTGCAGCAGATTTCGTTTTTTTTTTTTACCTTGTTTTTCGTTTAAGGGGAATGATTTTATTTTCTTTCGTAATTCAGAGAAATACAAAATTGGGTCTAAAGCAGTGGCGTAGTTAGTGTTATTGACAGTGGCGTAGCCAGGATTTTATTTCGGGGTGGGCTGGGTATCAAATTTAAAGATAAAGTTCAATTGTAAGCTAAGTAAAGGGTCCCATTTTTTTTGGCGGGGGGGGGGGGGCAGCAGCCCCTCAGTAGGACTGGGCCAAAAATCGACATATCGGTTTTATTTCAACATCAAATATCCGATATTCCCATTTTCCTTTCAGTGAAATCTCGAATTCGATAAAGGGCAAAAATACAGGCCGGCCAGGGGCGTAGCCAGAATTTTTTTCTGGGGGGGGGGGGGGTTATGACTACTGCAACTCATATATATGTATACGTGTGTATGATAATGTAGTGAAGAATATACATTTTGTATGGCAAAAAATTCCTCATGGGGGGTTATGACCCCCCTAACCCCCCCCCCCCCTTGGCTACGCCTCTGAGGCCGGCGATAAGAAAATCCTGAGATCAATACCAGCTTGTGATGCTTTTGCTACTGCTTTCTCTCTGAAAGCTTCTTCTTCTCTCATCGCAGAAAAAAAACAGCTCCATGGTTTATTAGTCTAATTACCATAATTAATTAACGTATATCTCTGAACCTATCCACCGGAGCGCGTTTTTATTGATTCTCGACCCCCCCTAGACTCAACACCCCACCGATACTTAATTTCGAATATTTCGAATGCTTTGACACCAAACTTAACCTTTTAATCTTACAGGCCCAGGGGGTCATACGAAGCTCCCCTATATTTTCAATTTGGGCATTTTAAACACTAGCCTCCTCCAACGGCATCTCCAAAGTCTGGAAACCATCCCAGAGCCAATTTCTACATGTTTGCAGTCCTTTTAAGCCTCAATCATGGTTAATTAGTCTAATTACCATAATTAATTAACGTATATCTCTGAAACTATCCATCGGAGCGCGTTTTTATTGATTCTCGACCCCCCCTCTGGGACCCCCATCGATACATAAAATTTCGAATACTTTGACACCAAACTTAACCTTTTAATCTTACAGGCCCAGGGGGTCATACGAAGCTCCCCTGTATTTTCATTTCGGGCAGTTTAAACACTAGTTTTACTGGAGCAAGGAGAGAGAGATGCTAACTGCCCGAGAACTCAGCGGAGAAGAAACCCGATGAATGGGTGAAGGGTGTTTAAATAGTACGGCTTTCGGCGCAGAGAGAGGGAAAAATTCTTTAGGTGTTTTATTGATTCAAGATTCGAATCACTGATTCGAATCATCGAAGTAGTGAGTGAGTCGAGATTCGAATCAGTAAAATGAGTCGAACCGCCCATCTCTAGTTGGTTGGTTGAGGGTTAAGGCTTCAGAGATGTTCATGGCTGACTGGGATCTTCCCTTCCCCGGCTTTCTAAACGGGTCTAAAAGCCCATACAAGCGGTAGTTCGCATTCCTTCCGCCGTGGCGTAGTTATATGTCCTGAACAGAGCGATTTAAAGGGCCAGTCCATATGATTAAAAAGGCCTTAAAACTGTCAAAAATGCTTGATTAAATTTTTTTGTTTTGTTTTGTTTAAACAGAATGTATCTTTATCTATAAATATTTTGAAACGTTTCTTCATCCATGCACATATTGAAAAACAATTTAAGAAATTGTTAGTTGGTTAATGCTTTTTGGAGCTTCTTCGACATGTAATAAATTAATAATAAATAAATATATTAATTTATGTTTTATTTAAATCTTCAGAAGACTGTAATACTTTTTAAAGACTTGTTTTTCGGAACTCCTACATATTTTAATATATTAATACAGCATTCTCCCTATACATAAAAATCACTCAAAATACTGGGGTTAAACGATAAAATAAATAAAAACTTTGTGAAAAAACACACATAAAATGTAACTTATAATAGTTACGATCGTTTCGACCAAAAAATTCTTTCGGTCTGCATCAGAAAAAGTCCGAGACGCAGGGGCGTAGCCAGAAGGGGGCTGCTGCCCCCCGCCCCGAAATGGGACAATTTACTTAGCTTACAATTTGATATTTAGCTTACAATGAACTTTAGCTTTTTAGCTTTAAATTTAATACCCAGCCCACCCCGAAATAAAATCCTCGCTACGCCACTGCGCGAGACGAACGTCTTTGTCTGATGAAGACCGAAATAATTTTTTGGTCGAAACGATGGTAACGTATTATAAGTTACATTTTATGTGTTTTTTTTCACATAGGGGGCATAGGGGGTCACCAACCCCCCTCCGATGAGGAATTTTTTGCCATACAAATGCATATTCTTCGCTCCCTTATCACGTACACTTATACACAAATGTGAGTTGCAGTAGTCGTACCCCCCCCCCCTCCATGAAAAAATTCTGGCTATGCCACTGCTTCGTATTAATAGGTTTTGGTTTATTTATTGAGGTTGGGACGCCCGACCAGGGTAGAAAATTTGTAGAGGCGGTATAACGCCTATGGTTAACTTATTTTAAAAAGATTAAAATATCATGGAGTTTTGGGCGGCTTTCTCCAGATGAAACATGAATATGCCTTAGAACCCCCTTAAAAAGTCCTCTGACCAAGCCCTCCACCCTTATGCTTAGGTGTATTATTAAAAAAAAGAGGAAAATTCTCTATGCAAATTATTCAGGAGTTAAGTTAAATTGTTTAAAATTACTCTAACAGATTAAAATAATAATAAATAAAAATATAAAATTTTTCTGGAGGATGGGTTCAGTTATCTAAACAAATTATACTGCAACAAATAAATAAGTAAGTAAATAAGACACTGAACATGGTACATGGTGGAATCGTTACGGTACCCCGTTCGGGCCTACCGCGCGGCTATCGATCTAACGGTCTATAGTTTTGTTCGGTTTCCTATAGATAGAATTTGAATACTCGTTATTCATAAGGGATGTTCGCAGTGGCGTAGCGTAGGTGGGGCGGTTGGGGCGCTAGTCCCGTGCAGAAAATTTTTGCGGGCGGCAAAACACCTATCGTTGACTTATTTATTTTAAAAAGATTAAAATGACATTTTTTAATATTTCTACATATATATATATATATATATATATATATAAGTAAGTAAATAAGACACTAAACATGGTAGATGGTGGAAGCGTTACGGTCCCACGTTCGGGCCTACCGCGCGGCTGTCGATCTAACGGTCTGCAGTTTTGTTCGGTTTCCTACAGATAGAATTTGAATACACGTTATTCCTACGGGATGTTCGCAGTGGCGTAGCGTAGGTGGGGCGGTTGGGGCGCTCGCCCCGTGCAGAAAATTTTTGCTGGCGGTAAACCCCTATCGTTGACTTACTTATACCATTAGAAAGCCATTGCTACATCCGTAGTAATAATGTTAAATGCAAATCATCAAAGAATTGACGAAATAAAAGTGCTGCAATGGAAACATTTATTACGTAATTTCAATAGCAAAGAATTATTTTTAAAAAAATTTCAAAGGTTTCATTTAAACTTGAAATGAAAATATGAATTCATTTTGCTTACTGGTAACACTTCCACCATCTACTATGTTCAGTGTCTTGTTTACTTACTTATTTATTTATTTATTTTTATTTATATATATATATATATATATATATATATATATATATATATATATATATATATATAACGTAAAAACCGGGAGAAGGGCCGCACCCTCGTAAGGGCCGCATTAGAAAAAAAGTAAATAAATGTAAAAATATACTCACAGAAGGGCCGCACCGGCGTATGAGCCGCACCATCGTAATTCATAAAAAATGAATGTAAACAAAAACAGTAATGTGTGCAATAAACAAAAACATAAAAATAAAGGAAGGAATTATATTTATATACATTAAAGTGAAAAAAAATATATATACACACAAAATTATACATCAAAACCATCAAACTCTGAATGGTCGGAATCTGAATGAAATAACTGTAACAGGTGTTCAAGTTCTAGTCCATGGTCATCGTCGCCATCACTGTCGATAACATTATCCTCCATAATGTCTGATTCATCGGCAGATTCTGGTAGTATCCCGGCTTTTCTAAACCCGGAAACAATAGTTTCTTTTTTTACCGAGTTCCATGCGGTTTCCACCCACTTTGAAACTTCACTGTAGGACGCACGCTTCGTCTGTCCACTTTTTGTATACGAGTGGAGACCTTTCGTCATCCAGGTCTCCCAGTTTCTCCGCATTTCAGCTTTAAATGCATGATTAATGGTTAGATCAAGCGGCTGAAGCTTTTTCGTCAAACCGCCTGGTATGACCGACACCTTTTTACATGCATCCTTGACAGAATCAAGAAGATGCGCTCGCATTGAGTCCAAAATGAGCAGACCATGCGGTTTGAAAAACGCACCACGTCTTCTTCTCCACACCTCTTGGATCCACTCCATCATAATGTTTTCACTCATCCATCCCTTTTCGTTGACTCGAATAACGATGTTATTGGAAAAATCCTCTTTGGGCATGGTTTTGCGCTTAAATATCAGCAGCGGCTTTAACTTCTCACCACTAGCTGTGCATGCTAGCACACACGTAAACGATGTTCTTTCATGCCCGGTTGTGCAAATGCTGACCGTTTTGTCCCCTTTCATGTGAACAGTTCTGTTCGGAGGAGAATCGAAGCTCAGTGGGACTTCGTCCATGTTAATTATTTGACTAAGTTCGTATTGCCTTTCCGCGATCTTCTCACTGACGTATTTCAAAAACGCAGCTGCTTTATCCTCCCAATCTGCTGGCAGGCTCTGGCCAACCGTTGTTCTATTCCTGACAGAAAGCCCGTACCGCCTTAGGAATCGGCAGCACCATGACTGGCTTCCAGCAAAATTTTCAATCTTTAGTTGTGCGGCAATCACTTTCGCCTTTAGGCGAATTTTCACCGTCGAAATTGGAATTCCCGCATCACGTTGGGTTTTCACTCAAACGGAAAGATTTTCTTCCAACTTTGGATACCGAACAATTCCACTTCTGTTGGCGCGTTTACTTTTAGGAATGCAGATCAGTTTCTCCTTATCTTTTATCCAACGGCGGACACATTTTTCATCTATGTCGTATTCCCGTGCTGCAGCACGATTGCCGATTTCTAGGGCTCTTTCTAGCACTGTCAACTTGAAGCCAGCAGTATAGCTTCTTAATCGTTTGGGTGCCATAGCTTTCAAATAAACTACTGACAAATAACAATTAAATTTAACTCGCAAAAGGAAGACTCGAAAAAATGATTATGACTATAGCGCGATCGCATGCATGATTAAGAATGAGCACAGAACATAGAATCTTAATCACGTGGAAAAATCGGTTGTAACCGGAAGGAGTAGAAACTAAGCAGCGCAACTATTACAGCTCATTCCGGTCAGTTGATTCAGATCGACTTCCCGCGCGTCCTCCCTACACGGACCTTTCCGTGCCTGTTCCTCACTGGCTACCAAAGGCGGATCCAGGGGGAGGGCGCAGGGGGCGCGCGCCCCCTCCGAGAAAAATGTATTTACACTAGATAAATAGAGCTTTCACCAATATTAAGTGTGCTTTACACTAGATGAAATGAGTATTCACGATTTGCGCCCCCTCCGACAAAAGTTTCTGGATCCGCCCTTGCTGGCTACTCCAGAGAAAACAGTGTTGGGAATAGTTCTTCTTATAGTGGTATGGACACGATGCTCGTCATTCCTGCGCGCGCATCATGTTTATTATTAAAAAATACACAATACTACAAGAGTCTATTGCTGTAATATCCTTAATTAATCATGCAGTTCATATAAAAACCTGTGTGTTTAAAAATGAAACGCTTCTCAGCCAATCAAATGGCTTCATGGTCATGTTGTTGTTTCTAGCCGCATGTACCTTTCTGGGTCTTTCAACTTAAACGCCCGATAATGCATCAATATAGGAGTGAGTTAAAAATAGAAGAACATGTTTCAAAGTTGGGAGGGAAAAAAAAAAAAATATCAGACGGGCCGCATCGGTAGATGGGCCGCACCCTCAAAAATTTTAACTTTTTTTTCGTATCAGCCGCGGCCCTTCTCCCGGTTTTTACGGTATATATATATAAGACACTAAACATGGTAGATGGTGGAAGCGTTACGGTCCCACGTTCGGGCCTACCGCGCGGCTGTCGATCTAACGGTCTGCAGTTTTGTTCGGTTTCCTACAGATAGAATTTGAATACACGTTATTCCTACGGGATGTTCGCAGTGGCGTAGCGTAGGTGGGGCGGTTGGGCGCTCGCCCCGTGCAGAAAATTTTTGCTATTAAGATTTAAAAATGTCATTTTAATCTATATAAAGATTAAAAAATGTCATTTTAATCTTTTTAAAATAAATAAGTCAACGATAGGGGTTTTGCCGCCCGCAAAAATTTTCTGCACGGGGCGAGCGCCCCATCCGCCCCACCTGCGCTACGCCTCTGCGAACATCCCGTAGGAATAATGTGTATTCAAATTCTATCTGTAGGAAACCGAACAAAACTGCAGACCATTAGATCGACAGCCGCGCGGTAGGCCCGAACGTGGGACCGTAACGCTTCCACCATGTTCAGTGTCTTATTTACTTACGTATTTAATTATTTATTTATTGCAGTATAATTTGTTTAGGTAACTGAGCCCATCCTCCAGAAAAATTTCATATTTTTATTTATTATTTTTGTTAATCTGTTTAAAGTAATTTTAAACAATTTAACTTAGCTCCTGAATAATTTGCACAGAGAATTTTCCTCTTTTCTTTTTAATAATACACCTAAGCATAAGGGTGGAGGGCTTGGTCGGAGGACATTTTATGGGGTTCTAAGGCATATTCATGTTTCACCTGGAGAAAAGCGCCCAAAACTCCATGACATTTTAACAGAGCCTGATTATGACCAACAGGGGCCCCGGGCATTGATGAATTTGGGGGCCCCTATCTATGAAATTTGTTTTATTTTTCATAAAATTTTGATCTAAAAAAGACTATTTCAGAACAACATTTGATATTGGGGGCCCTTTCGAGCCGGGGGCCCTGGGCAAAGTCCCGATTTGCCCATGCGATAATAAGGCTCTGCATTTTAATCTTCTTAAAATAATTTAACCATAGGGGTTATACCGCCTCTAGAAATTTTCTGCCTGGGTCGGGCGCCCCCCCCCCTTACGCCACGCCACTGCGAACATCCCCCACTAATCTGAAATTTTGTTTCTGATTGAAATGTAAACGCATCCTTTCACAAGTCTTTGAAAAGCGAAAGTACTACAAAATTAGTTTTTCTTTTAAATATTTCAAAATGAAAATTGGCCTAAAAATTGGATTATTTCTTATCTTAAAAATTCTCCGACGAATGAATAAGGAGTCCCCGAAAGGGCAGGGTCACTGGCTTCCTGACAGGGGGCACGTGCACCCCCCCCCCCTGGATCCCCTGCTAGCGCCTATTTTGATTATTAGAATAATTCGTTAAAGCACAAAAAGATTAAAATTTATCCTTGCCATGGGTATACTAAACCAAAACCTAATAATCAATGGCGGCTCCAGACTGAATTCTCGGAGGGGGCCATCGAACTTTTTACTTACGTCTATAAATTGTTCAAAATGCAAATTGAACGTGTGAAATCGTGAAGTATGCGAATCTAAAGTTGCAAAACAAAATTTCGGAGGGGGCCATGGCGTCAACCCCGATAGATAGAAAGACCTTCAACAGGAGATATGATGTCACAATTGTTAGGCCAACCTTTCCCCCTACTCCGAGGAGGGAACGTGTTTAAACGTATTAACTCGCAATTTTTTCTACTTGTAAATTATAAATGAGATCACTTTGTATATGCTCATAGCCCACTCACGATGGCCTGGAAGCGCGAAAGTCACGTGATCATCGGAACCGAACTTTTTCTAATCAGTCAGTTCAACTGTGTTAATTTGTGCTGCTCGTTTTAACTATTAGTCTAATTTTATTCAAATTGTTTAAATATTTCGCTTGCATTTTACTGAATATTGCAAATACCTATGTGCAGTGATGTGTTATATACTTATATAACGAATTGTGTAAGTATGGATTTTCTGTGATTAATAGGGATAATTGTTCTCAAAAACCAGGTAAGCTGCACTTAGATTTTTGTTATTGTTTATATATGTATTTATTTAGATTTTAGTGAGCACATTTTAATTTATGTTTAAAAATTCTACTATTTTGGAGGATTTTAATGACTATGTAGAAATACATTATCGTTTATTAACTTTTTTGCAGGAACTGGCAGTTGGCAGTAAACAAATCGTTTCGTTTAAAATGGGTCGTCACTGCAGTGTGTATGGATGCTTTAAATTGTCAAATTTTATTAATCTTGCATTTGCTGATTTTTCGCATTCACGCTGTTTTTTATTAAACTTTAAATTAGCTTCCTTAAAGTAAGATTTTACGCTTTTATTTATTTTGCTATATTTTAAAGCCAATGTTTTGCACATATGTGCCATTCATTGGCCGGACCACGCTGCTATTATGTATAAAAATATATGTATATATGTTAATAACATATTGTTTTAAAATTGAATTTATTTATATTCAATGTACATGCATAAAGTGGGCTACAATGAGTCGGATGGCTCCGATGAAGCCCCTGCCCTTTGAGCAGTTAATACAGCATTTGAAAATTAATGCGACACCCAGAATATGCTGGGGGACCCATAACCATTGCATGTACCTGTTTAAATCTTAATTACTCTGTTTAATTTGTTATTACTCTGTTTAAATCTTAATTACTCTGTTACTGTCTTAATTACTCTTAATTACCTGTTTAAATCTTAATTTTTTACTATTAAATTGGTTCATTGCCTGAATTCTTAGACTTCGTATCTATTCTTGTTTTGAAAACTTGACTTCAAATGATATTTGTATAATTGTTTTCCAAATCAGAATCATTTTATTTTTACAATTATCATTTAATTTTTTAAAAATTCTACTAAAATCTTAAAAGAACGAAAAACGGAATTTTTAAATTTAATTGGTATAAACTGTTTTCCTTGAAAGTGTTTAAATCGATTTTTGACAAAAAATTATTTAATAAGAATGAATACAAACTGCTATGAGCTTTCTATTTATAAACACTTTCTCCCCGCTTCCCCCCGAAAAAATTCGCCAAAATGTTCATCATTTTGTCAATATAAATGTATATTATGTATTTTATTTTTCTCAATATAAATATGCAATAGTAGATTAAATTACGAATGTAAACAAATATAAACATTTAAATATATCCATGTAACAAAAATGGACTTTCATAAAACCCGGCTCATATTACCATGTTTTTTTTTAATATTCTTCTAACTCCCTGCCTCTTTCAATTATTTCCCAGTGTTTTATTACAATGTTAATTGAAAAAGGACCCCTGTGTTTTGTTTTAGTGCGAAAATGAGTGCTAAGTTAGATCGTATTCGCACATTATGCTTCAAAAAGCATGCCATTCAGATGGGTTCCGATCGGTTCCGATGATCACATGACCTGTTAGTTTCGATTTCGCTTCCGGGCCATTGTAAGTGGGCTATGGTATATGCTTTGTATATCTTACACATACTTTGTATATCATTACAAAGTACTTTGTATATCATTACACATAGTATTTATTGAAATTAACTTCTTGACCAACTAAAAATTGATTAATGAAAATGTAGTTTATTTAGTTTTTCCCCCTTTGTAGAAGCATTATAACATTTAGAAAAAGACTAAAAAAAAGTTTAATATTAATTAAAACGTTTCCAAAACTCTTAATTATCACCTATAAAAAATAAAGAAAATTAAAGAAAACAAGCACATGGACAGTTTGAATTGAAAAATATTTATTAAGTAAAATATAAAGGTTTTTACATTATTTACATTTACAAACATATTCATATTCAATTAACAATGCATGGTGAGATATTGAATGTAACAAACTACTTAATACTAAAAGATCTGCACTATATCTATGGGCTGTTTTACTTAAACCAATTAAATTAATCTGTTCATATAAAAAAATCTATTAAATCATGGCTCTTTCAGGAACAATTAGCTTTAACTCGCAACAAATATTTTTTACTAAAGATATTAGATTGTTTAATTTATCAAATGAAAAACCATTGTAATTTATAAATTCATGCAATAGAGACAGCTAACCATTTATATTTGTAGATTGCATTGGGAATTTAAAATTGTTATGCTCAGTTATAGGTACTTTATGATAAAAAACACTTACCATTAAATTTTCATCTATTATTATTGATAACTATAACTCGGGTACTGGCAATGAAGATATTTTTAAAAACATAACTATATTTTCAGCTTTAACAATCGTAAACACATCAGGAATTTGAATATCCTTTAGTAATAATAATAATTATTCCAGAGTTTGAAAGGAAGTTTTTGATTGCTATTCTTTAAGGGATTTCACACTTAATTCATGAATCTTTTGCAGTTGCTCATTTTCTCTCCTTTCAGCTTTGTTTTCTGGAGCTTCTCTGGCCTTGATATGTTTTGATAAATATGCAGGACAGCCATGAAAAATTGTAGGCAAAGCATCATCCTTAAATCTTAGTTGTGTTAAGGTTGCCACTATTTTCTCTCCCGTTGCTGGATTGTAGCATTCTGAAGTTCTCCTAATATCTTCTTCTTTAAAATGTAATTCACAGACCTGCAATGAATAGTTTTCACTAATTAAATAAAAAAGCCTACATTTTTCTAACAGATAAATATTAAATGATCGAGAATTGTGACTACTATTAACTATACTATGAACTATGAGGTTTAAATAATGCTATTACTTATAATAGTAATAATTTTATCATTATTACATATTTTAGAAGTATTAAATATCAATCTTTATTAATATTATTAATTCGTTATTTGTAATTTTGTAAAAAATAAATTTTCAAAACTGGTAATGATGACAATCATAAATAAGTCATCTTCAGGAATTGCAGTTTTCACTAAAAAAAGCGAGATAGATCATTATTAGTTCATACTTCCAACTGCAAATCAAATAACAAAATATGATTTTATTTTACATATTGTTTTCAAAATTTCTGTTATCATTATTATTATTATTGTTTTACAATTTTAAGTCCTGCTTTTTATGTTTTTTAAAGAGGAATTAAAAAGTATTGATAACACACGCACACACACACACACACATATATATATATATATAGATATATATACACCTGATTGATTACAATAAAGAAATAGCAATTATTAATAAAGATTATAAAATTATTTGTAAACTGAAATGAAATTTATGAAATCAGAAAAAATTTAATGCTTATATGAATATAGAAGAGAGAGATTTATAGATACATAAATCCAAATATACTAAACATATTCTTAAAAAACAAATAAAAAAAGCACTTACTTTAAAATTCTTTGATGGATTAATATTTGCACGTGGAATGGCATTTAGCAATTTCCTTTGTAGTTTCATTCTTTGGTAAACTGAAAAACGGATACCTTGAGGCCGTCTGCATAATTACCTCTACAAAAAAGGTACTGAACACTTGTATACCATGTTTTAAATACAATTAGCAAGCATAGTTTTGTAAATAATGGACATTCTTCAAGAACTTCGAAGCAAACAAAATCCCATTGATGGCGGAAAAGTATAGTACACTATCGCCAATTCTCTTTCACCTGCCGTTTGAGCGGTTTGACGTACCTGCCCGTGTTCATCATAATAGTACCTGCAGGATCAATTGGCGATAATACTCCGATGATAAGCGAGCGCAGCTAGTAACCCAGTCGAAAAACCTACGGCCTAACTTTGCTTTCGTCACGAGCTTCTATGGTTGCTGTGAGGGGTCTTTCTTATATCGGAGTTGACGGCTCTCCCCCCAACGCTTGCTGGGCTGCGTGCCATTTTTTTTTTGTAACTAAACATATTGTTGCGGAATTACTCTGCTACTCCTGGGGTTCGTCGTTCTAAAGTCCAGTGGTGTAAAAAGTTCAAGTAAAAAGTCACTTGTCAGGATGGAACACAAACTTTATTTCTTCTAGAACTTCGTAGAACAATCAGCTGCACACAATTCACAAGCACAATCTAGCAGTAACGTGCTTTTAACAATCCGCTTGGATCAGAAGCTCTCACAAATGCTGTATTTCTCACACAAAATAAGTCACTTTTACAGGCAAAAAATTCCGTGGAAATATTCAAGGGGTATAGTACACTATCCCTTAAGACACAGCAATGAAGAATTTACACACAGCACTTTAAAAAACAGCTTCACAAAGCAAGCTAAAAACACAGCTTCTATAGCACTATCAGTTCACACAAAAACAAGCGTACTCAGAGCTCCTCACACATTGAATGTTTCATCTCGCAACTGACTCTCGGGGCGACGCGCTCTTCTATAAATAGCCGGCGCAGGAGGTACAAGAGGTTTCCAGAAAAGTCAATTTCTCGAGGGTTCTACATAAAGCGTGAATTTTGATTACGTCATAGAAGAGAAAATGTTAGGTTATTATGCAGGAAAAAACAACTTCCAGGCCCCATTGGGAAATCGCGCCAAATGACCAAAAAAGTCGCCAAGCTTGGCGACTTTTGGCGAAATATCGCCAAATTTGGCGCCAAAAATAAGTCCTCAAAAGTGAAGAGATCTAAGCTCTAGGACTAATATTTCTCGAGACTTCTAGAAGCCCATAGAAAAAACATATGGGAAAGCGAAACCTCCGTATCTCCGGTTCTAATTGGCCGATTTTTGATGCAACAAAAAAGCAAAAATTTATCTATTTGAAGCGTAGAATACGAATTTTAAACCATTTTTAAGTCCCAGAGCAGCGGGTTTGCCCCGAAAATTCGTAACATTGCCCCCTTCCCAAGGACTGCACGTCCCGGGCAGTACAATCCCTAGTTAGGAGGTCACACAGGTACCTACACTGTATAACACTTAACAAGATCTTAACAACATAATTCAAGCAAGTAATCAATAGCACAATAAGCAAATACACATTAATAATCATCATAATAAACAATTACACTGTAATAAGTAATCAATGTAATAACAAATACACATTAATAAAATCCAATATATTACAAATATGTACACTAAACATGGCGTAAGTGATGAGAGAAAGAGAGTTGAAGAAAGAGGAAGAGAAGGGAAAGACAGGAAAGAAATGAGAGTTGAAAGAAAAGAGGAATTACGCCATAGTGACCATGGTCTGAGCTAATTACAACCGCGGTAGATGGCAAGCCGATCGTAATGTACAACTCTTGGCTTCGAGTTTGGTGACTTACGAATCCGTACGATGACGTCATTCAGCCGGTTTAGGACTGTGTAAGGACCGTCCCACGGCGATTGCAGCTTGGGAGACAGGCCTTTCCGTCGAGTAGCATTCCATAGCCAAACTTTGTCACCTGCGTTGAACTCGTGTCCCGTAGCCTTCGTGTCGTAGCGAGTCTTCATCTTTTCCGTATTCAGGTTGATCCGCTCCCGAGCAAAATGATGTACGTCTTCAAACCGTGCCCGAAGGTTCTCCACTTACTCCTCTGGCGATGAAGGCGCATCTGGAGGGCGGCCGAACACTAGATCGGCGGGAAGACGAAGATCTCTGCCGAACAGCATCTGGGAAGGTGTGAAGCCGGTAGTCTCATGGACGGCACTCCTATAGGCCAGCAGGAAACAGGGGGAGTTTCTTGTCCCAGTCCTCTTGATTCCTAGATACCAGGAGCGAGAGGTTGTTCAAAAATTGTACGATTGAAACCTCTCCACCATGCCGTCGGATTGTGGGTGTAAAGGCGTAGTCTGGGTTTTGTCTATTCCGAGAAGTTGGCATAGTCCTTTAAAGACTGCAGAGGTAAAGTTCGTTCCTTGGTCGGAATGAAGTTGCAGAGGGGTTTCCATATCTGGAAATCCATTCTTGCACCAGTACCTCTGCTACGGTCGTAGCTTCTTGATCGGGAATAGGAAAACGCTTCGGGCCATTTAGAGAAGTAGTCAATGACAACTAGGATGTATTTGTTGCCATCCGAAGTTCGCGGAAGAGGTCCCAGGATGTCGAGGGCAATCCTCTCAAAAGCGCTCCTACATTATAACGATGTAGTCTTCCACGGCTTCGTTTCTTCGGGCCTTTACGGGAGGCACAGGCGTCACAAGCTTGACACCACTTTTCGACGTCGCCTCGAGCCCTAACCCAGTAGAAGCGCTCGCGAACTTTCTGCAGGGTCTTCATTACGCCAAAATGGCCTCCAGTTAAGCCATTATGAAGTTCTTCTAGAACCTTCGGAATCCTCGAACGAGGGAGTACTAAACTGCCATCGGAGCATCTTGCCGTCGTCCGACTCCGATTTTACGATACAGGACTCCATTCCTCAGGCGAAGCGAATCCCATAAAGCCCAGTACTGTTTTTTGTTGCCGGACTGTAAGATGATATTTCTTGCCAACTGGGCTTAGCGCTGGATTTTTCCATAAATTCCACAATAGGTTTTGATGTCGCTGTCTGTTAATTGGTCCGCCCGAAACATTTTCGTCACTCCAGGGATCTTGGGATGGTGTCGATGATGTAACTTGGCGGACAATGGGATGTTTCAGATGGTAATTTTTCTCGGCCCTGGAGCAATAGCGACAACTGTCTATGCAGGGCCTTCTCGACAAAGCATCTGCATTTCCATGAGATGACCCTTTCCGATGACGTATCTCGATGTCATATTCTTGTAATCGCTGTATCCACCTGGCTATTTGGCCCTCTGGATTCTTGAAATTTAGAAGCCAGGTTAAAGAGGCATGGTCCGTTCGGAGCAGGAACTTTCGGCCGTACAGGTAATGATGGAAGTGCTCTACGGCCTTTATGATAGCAAGAAGTTCCTTTCTCGTAACACAATAGTTACGTTCTGCCTTTGAGAGGCACTTGCTCCAGTAAGCAATGACGTGTTCTTGGCCATCTATCTCCTGGGACAAAACTGCTCCAACACTCTCCTTACTTGCGTCTGTGTCCAGGATAAATGGCTTGTCAGGGTGACGATACGACAGGATCGGCGAAGATGTTAAAGCCGTCTTCAGTTCGTTGAATGCGTCCTCACATTCCTGAGTCCATAGAAATTTCTGTCCAGTCTCGGTCAATTTGTGAAGAGGTCTTGCAATTTGAGAAAAGCCCTTCACGAATTTTCGATAGTAAGTACACAGACCGAGAAAACTTCTTAAGTCATGGATATTCTCGGGACGACTCCAGTTCTGGACTGCGGACGTCTTTTCGGGATCGGTTCGAACTCCGTGGGCGGATATTATGTGCCCGAGGTAACGTACTTCCCGACGAAACAAATTGCACTTCGATGGACTTAGTTTCAAGTTCGCCTCTTTTAATTTCTGCAGTACCTTTCGAATGTTCTCGAGATGCTCTTCGAAAGTCCTCCCGACGATGATGATATCGTCCAAATAGACGAGGCATGCTTCGTAGGAGAGTCCTCTCAACACTGTCTCCATCAGACGCTCGAATGTAGCCGGTGCGTTGCAGAGTCCAAAAGGCATAACTTTGAACTGCCACAATCCTTGTCCCGTGGTGAACGCAGTCTTTTCACGGTCATCGGGATGGATTTCTACTTGCCAGTAGCCACTCTTGAGATCCAGAGTGGAGAACCATTCGTTTCCCGATAAAGTGTCCAATGTGTCGTCTATCCTGGGAAGAGGGTAGCTGTCTTTCTTGGTAATGTCATTCAGACGTCTATAGTCAACGCAGAACCGGGTGGAACCATCTTTCTTTCGGACCAAAACAATCGGCGAGGCCCACGGACTAGTCGATGGCTCGATGACGTCATCACGCTGCATCTCCTCTAAAAGTCTGCTCACCTCTTCTTGCTTAGCAAACGGCAGCCGCCTAGGATGTTGCTTGATGGGAGAATGGCTGCCTGTATCTATCCTATGTTGAGTTAAGCTCGTACGGCCAAAGTCACCCGAAGTTCGGGAGAAGAGGTCTTCAAATTCAGCTATTACTTTCTCCGCAGCGCTTCTCTGTTCTGCCGTTAACTCCACGTCTTGTATTAATTCCTTCGTCAGGCACTCGGAAGATTTAGCTGTCGTTTGGCTGATGTTCTTATTAATGCAGGTAACAGGAGTGCATGTCGCCAACACTTCATTTTTCTTTATCACCTTCGACTTGTCCGTCACATTTACTACTCTAACTGGAATTTCTGTTCTCGACAAGTCCACAAGTGTTGCTCCCACAAGTACTCCTCTGATGGAATCACTATTGCTTGGGTGTTCGATTAATCCAAAACGGAATTTATTGCTTTCTTTTACTGTTCCAGAAATTATTGAATCAGTTCTGGGAGGTAGAGTGATATCAGTCTGGGCTATTATTTGCTGAACAGGCAAAACAGTTTCATTTCTAATATCGAACGCAGCTATTTCTTCTGAGTCTGAACGAAGCTCATTATTCTTAAAGTCCAAGTTAAATTTGTGCGATTTTAAAAAGTCCAGTCCGAGAATAAAAGAGTCTGTAATATTAGCGACATATACCACATGGTCGTATCTGGCATTTCCAAACGTGATTTCTACTTGCGCTTTTCCGCCCACTTCGATCTTGTCACCTGTCACAGTCTGGAGGGTCAGCGAGGGCGGAGTCCAGATAATCTTCAAATTTAATTTCTTGGCCAGATCCGTCCTTATGATGGTTACGTTCGCTCCAGTATCAATCACCATGTGGCATGGGGAACCATTAACGTATCCCTGTACGAAGAGTCCATTACTGCCACCATTCACTGATGAAATCTGCAAGACTTTTAGGTGGGGCTTTTGACTATATGGCAACCTCCGCCCCGCGAGATGGCCACCTCCTAGTTTCCCTCCTTCTTGTTTTTAGAATTCTCTTGCTGGTCATGAGACTTTCGACCACAATACTTTTGTACATGTCCTTCGACGCCACACTTCCAGCATTTTACTTTCTTTGGGCCATCTCTCGTTCTATCGGATCTTAATTTTCGCTCTATGAGATCTTCAATTCTCTTCAATCTGTTCTCGACGCTCTCTGTGTCTTTGTCAGCTTCCTCTTGGACCGTGACCGCTCTAACAGCATGCCGATCTTTTCTCACGGCCCGCTGGGCTGCCTCTAGCTTCATTGCGAACACCAGAGCAGACTTCAAATCCTGATAATCCTCCAACATGAGTGCCTTTTGGGTTTCTGGATCACGGATGGCTTCAATAAAATGACGCACCGCCATTTCTTCTCGGACATTATCAAGGTGGTCCATGTAGGCTAGATGACACAGCCTATCTATGTCCGAAGCCAGCTCTTGAAGGGTCTCGCCAGATCTCTGCATCCTTGACTTAAGTTGGATTCTACTATATTCTTTCTGGCACTTCTCTCCGAATTTCATCTCCAAGGCACTGGCAAGGGCGTCAAAATCTCCTATCTTCGTCGCTCCGATAGTTTGCAATACATTAATTGCATCTCCGCTAAGGGAAGCGGCCAGTTGATTAGCTTTCTCGGACTCGCTCCAACCATTGGCTCTGGCGACGATCGAAAATTGGGTCTTGTAAGCTTCCCAGGGAGTCTTTCCGTCATAGGCAGTAAGTTTCACTGCTGGGCGGTGTGAAGATAACCTGATGTTTTCGGGTAACTTTCCCAGCTTTACGAGAGAGTCCAATTTTTCTTTAATTTTAGCTTCACATTCTTCATGTATTTTCGAAACTATATTTTCTTTCCAGTCTAGTTTCTCCTCAATTTTATTCTTAAATTCTTCCCGCATTCTGCAAATATCTTGCTGCAATTCCTTAACATTTTCTTCTATTTTTCCTTCAATTCTTTGTTCATATTTCGTTTGAGTTTCTTCTATGAGCGACATTCTTTTCTCCATTATCTCTTGATTTTCCTGCACACTCTTTTCGAATTTCTCTAATTTTCCCAAAGCAGTCTCCATTTTCTCCAATCCCAATTTCATTCCTTCTTGTCCGGCTTCAATTTTCTTTTCTAAATCGGTCTGTCCTGCTTCAATTTTCTTCTCTAAATCCGCCTTCATCTGTTCTTGTCCAGCTTTCATCTCGTCTTGTCCGGCTTTCATCTGTTCTTGTGCGGCTTTCATCTCGTCTTGTCCGGCTTTCATTTCTTGCATCATATTCATGAGCTTTTGAAGTTGTTCTTCCATTTTCTGTCTAGTCAAAACCATAAACTGGAAAATTAAAGTCTTTCTTTAGAATCCCGATTCTGACACCAAATGTTGCGGAATTACTCTGCTACTCCTGGGGTTCGTCGTTCTAAAGTCCAGTGGTGTAAAAAGTTCAAGTAAAAAGTCACTTGTCAGGATGGAACACAAACTTTATTTCTTCTAGAACTTCGTAGAACAATCAGCTGCACACAATTCACAAGCACAATCTAGCAGTAACGTGCTTTTAACAATCCGCTTGGATCAGAAGCTCTCACAAATGCTGTATTTCTCACACAAAATAAGTCACTTTTACAGGCAAAAATTCCGTGGAAATATTCAAGGGATATAGTACACTATCCCTTAAGACACAGCAATGAAGAATTTACACACAGCACTTTAAAAACAGCTTCACAAAGCAAGCTAAAACACAGCTTCTATAGCACTATCAGTTCACACAAAACAAGCGTACTCAGAGCTCCTCACACATTGAATGTTCATCTCGCAACACTGACTTCGGGGCGATGCGCGCTTCTATAAATAGCCGACGCAGGAGGTACAAGAGGTTTCCAGAAAAGTCAATTTCTCGAGGGTTCTACATAAAGCGTGAATTTTGATTACGTCATAGAAGAGAAATGTTAGGTTATTATGCGTTTTTAATGCAGGAAAAACAACTTCCAGGCCCCATTGGGAAAATCGCGCCAAATGACCAAAAAGTCGCCAAGCTTGGCGACTTTTGGCGAAATATCGCCAAATTTGGCGCCAAAAATAAGTCCTCAAAAGTGAAGAGATCTAAGCTCTAGGACTAATATTTCTCGAGATTTCTAGAAGCCCATAGAAAAACATATGGGAAAGCGAAACCTCCGTATCTCCGGTTCTAATTGGCCGATTTTGATGCAACAAAAAGCAAAATTTATCTATTTGAAGCGTAGAATACGAATTTTAAACCATTTTAAGTCCCAGAGCAGCGGGTTGCCCCGAAAATTCGTAACAATATATAAAATTAATATCCTTGAAAGGGAAGAGAAATGTGCATTAAAAATCGTGTACAAATATCGCAACAACTTAGGAAGATATATGAGAATGATTTTTTGCTGCCCTCCACCGATGAATTTGGATTCTCTTAAACTTATGTGGTAGCAGAAACTTGCTCCACAGTGTTGAAAAGGCATGCCTTTTCAGACATTTTATGTCCGTGCAGGTACTGGGACGTATAATTTCAGATGAATCACATAAATGACATGTACTTGTGGTAAAATTATGAAAAAAAAAAGGCAGTAGTATTACATAGGCAACGGTTCAGTTAAGATTACGACAATAGTCTCAAAGAAAATTTGTTTCAATGAATCATTATATTGGTTGGTTCCAACAGATTCCATTGTGATAAAATCTCCAAGAGATGAACTGGGTACTTTTCGTCTTTTAACTTGCTGTTCCGTTTCTGATTCATTTGCGATGTCGAAATCTCCAGCAGTACTAAAGTGACTCATTTCTTCATAATTTTTGTCATTTCGCATATTTTCAATAGATTCTGCTACAGCTTTATTATTTTCGAGGAATCATTAAGACTAGTTCCACGTGTCTGTAATTGTTTATCAGCTGGTTCCAACGTTTTTAATATTTTTCGCATGTAAACTACACAAAATCGAAACTTGTGTTTGGTGATAACAATAAGTAAACCAGTAGCTTTTGTTACATCAGCACAATCATATTCTCTGCTAGAAGCAATGAATTTTATAACTTTTAACAATTGCTCTGTAATTATTATAAATTATATATCTATGGCATGCAAGTGTCCACTCCAACGTTGTTCCTGCGAGATGGCTCAATGCATGACCTTCGTAATTTTTTGCTATACAACCACGTTTAAGAAACATGTATAGCATGAAACACTGATAAAAAAATATTTAATGACCGGAACATCATGTATTGCTTTCACTATAACTAAATGGAGATGATGAACATAATTATAGATCAGTTCAGCTGTTGCTGTATTATCGCTGGAAGTCCACCTCATTTTCTATTCATCACCGAAGCGCCATCATAACATTGATTAAGTATACACGCCTAAACCAAACAAGCGAAATTTGATCAGCCGGAGCGATTTTTGGCCCAGTTTTCAAAAGTGACTCCATTAGGAGCGTTTTTCGATCACAAGAGCGGAGCAAAATATAACAATAAGCGAGGAGGGGAATTCTCAGAAAAATGACTACTTAAAGAGCTCTTTTGCAGAAATACTGGTAGGTTTCCATGGAAACAGATTGCTCTGCAATGTATCGTTTTTTTTGCTCTTTGGGTTTAAGTGTGTATGATCAGTATTTAATCCATTTTTCTGCAGAACATTTAAAGTTAAATCCGCTACAGATTGTGCATCTAATTCTGCAGTAGCTTTCACACATAATGCCATTTCATAAACTTTACCATCTTTCACGTAACGAATACCAATAACAAAATTTTCATTACATTTTCTGTCTTTCGCACCATCTGCCAAAATTGTAAACCAAGGTAAATCTGCACTTTTTACATCGTCAACGACACTTTCACGAACACTGTCGGCTAAGATCTGAATGACATCATTTTGTATATCTGGTGAAAGATATGTAGCATTTCGTGGAATAAATTTGGAACAGTTCCTTAATTTTTCGTCTTTATTCGCTGTAAATTCATATAGATTTTTGAACAAACCTTGTTCTTCGTGTTCTTGAATATCATAAGTTCCTCGCATTGGCAGTTCAGAGATAGGCGCTAAGAGAGTTGGGCTTTCCAGCTTTAATAGTTTAATGCAAATTACTATATGTGTGGCTGTGGCATTAGCTAGTTAACAGACTTTTTTTAAAAATAGGTGTCAGTCGTTGGAGATTAAGGGCGAGATTCAAATGAAACACAATTCGAACGTTTTCCCGCGTCGAACAGGGGAAACTTCGAAATATATATCTCTGTGGACTGAAAAACATTCGATTTGAATTCGATCGTGCGCATTTCACTTGAATCTCGCCCTTAGTGTCTTATAATAAGGAGTCCAAACAAAAACATGCAGGTTCGAGATGATAGATGTTTATTCCGAGACTTGAGAACAGAAACACGGCTGTTGCCAGATTACGGAACGTCATGACATAAAACTAGCTGTTGCCAAATTACCCAACCATATGACATCCCTCCTTTTTTCAAAAAAAATTGCTGAAAAATTAATAGAAGACAATATATAAACATTAAAGCTAGAAAAATATTTAAAACAGAAAGTTAAAGTTTAAAAGTCTATAAATTCAGTCTGTGTGGCGGTCGAACCACCCGACCGTGCCGAGTAGTTACAGTCTTAGAAGCAGGAACTGAAGTAACAGTCTTTGCAGCAGGAATATCTGGAACGTTCACAGGTGCAGCCGGAGTGACTGAAGCCCTTTCAGAATCAGGACGAACAGCAATCTCAGGATTCGTAGGAATAACTGCCTTGGTAGGTCGAATCATGCTTGTATTTCGGCGATAGGTTCCAGAATCGGTCTTAACGAGGTAAGATCTAGGAGCCTCTAGAACGGACTCAACCACTGCTGGTATCCAATTTCGATGACCGGTTCGAAGTTTAACCTCCTGTCCTTTACGAAACGAAGGAACTACGGCATTAGAAGTAGATTTCGCCTGTTGAGCTTCTCTCGTCATCTGAAGAGGTATTGAAGACGACTCTCTTGGTAACCTCCGAGACGGATGAATCGGAATCAGACTTCTAGTAGGACGTCCAAAAAGTCGTTGCGCTGGAGACGGCAATCCTTGCCTTGGCGTATTTCGCAAATTCAGAAGAGCCAATCTAACATCCGTATTGTCAAGTCTGCAACGCTTTAAAAGCAATTTTGCTTCCTGAACATATCGCTCTGATAATCCATTAGATCTTGGATACATTGGACTTGAAGTTTGATGTTTAATTTTCCAGTCTCGTACAAACTTTTGAAAGATCTCAGAATTATACTGTGGTCCATTATCTGACTCAAATATGTCAGGGACTCCATGAATTGCAAAACAGTCTTTCAAATAATCCACAACTGATTCAGATGTTATGCGTGTTAATTTTTTAAAATCAAAAAATCCAGAATAACTATCTGAAATGAGATAGTATGTATCACCTGCAAATTGGAATAAATCTGAAGCAACTCTTTGCCACGGAAAACGAGGAACTGGCTTCATGAGTAAAGGTTCTTTAGCGGGAGAACGAGAAGTTTGTTGACACACTGGACACTGTTGCACATAACTTTCGACATCCCTTGACATACCGTGCCAAAATACAATTTCACGAGCACGCTGTAACGAAAGATTAATTCCAAGATGACCTTGATGTATTAATTTCAAGTATCTCTCTTTCAGACTTTTAGGTATGATCAAACGCTCAGATTTGAACAATAAGTCTTCATAAGCAGAGAGCTCTTCTCGATACGTCCAGTACTTTCGGAGTTGCTCCGGAACTTCCCGAACCGTGTCAGGCCATCCATTAAGAATCAGACACTTTAGCTTTTGTAATTCCTCATCGTTATTCACTGCAGCTGAAAGTTCTGGAAACGTGGACATTGGAAGAGGAACGTCTAAAACAACTTCAAAAATTTCCTCCTCCTCATTATTTGCCACCACTGAATCTGTTATGCAATCACGACTCAGGGCATCAGGTATGGGTATATCACTGCCACGCTTATAAACTATTTTCGCTGAATACTGGAGAACATCAAATAAGAAACGTTGTACACGAGGTGGTGCCGATTGAAGTGGTTTTTTAGCTATAGCTTCCAATGGCTTATGATCAGTCTCTATAATGACAGATTTTCCATAAATGTAATCGTGGAACTTTTTGCATCCAAATCTAATAGCATACGCTTCCTTTTCAATCTGAGGGTAGCGTTGCTGAGCAGGTGTTAAAGCCTTAGTCGCAAAAGCAATTGGCCTATTTTCTTGCAAAAGGACCGCTCCAACAGCGTAAGAACTTGCATCCACCGAAACAACTGCAGGCTTTTTAACATCATAATAAGCCAATTTTGGAGTATTTTCTAAAGCCTGTTTCAATTTTTGAAAGGACTCCTCCTGATCTGTAGACCATTCAAATATAACGTTTTTGTGAAGTAGCCTTCGTAAAGGTTCTGAAATTGTAGAATAATTTGGAATAAATTTAGAAACGTACTGAACCATACCTAAAAATCGCTGTAATTCAGCTACACAAGTTGGAGTTTTCAATTTTCTCATAGCTTCCACTTTTGAGGGATCTATTTCAATTCCACCAGATGTAAATATATGACCTAAAAACTTAATTTTGGTCTTTTTAAATTCGCACTTGTCTCTATTTAATCTTACGCCATGCTCCAACAGTCTCTGAATAACTTTCTCTGTTAGTCTACTCAAATCCTTTTGATTATCAGCCCATAGTAAAATGTCATCCATAGAGCACTCAACATTTTCAAAACCTGATAAAATAGTTTCCATAACTTGCTGAAATATCTCAGGAGCTGAAGCCAATCCGAATGGCACCCGCATGAAGGAATAACGGCCCCATGGGGTATTGATGGTCAAATAATCAGACGATCTCTCTGAAACACGAAGTTGCCAAAATCCTTTTTTAGCATCTAAAAGGGTAAAATATTTGGCTGTTCCAATACGTGCAGCAATATCCTCGACCGTTTTAAGCGGAAAATGCCTTCGCTTAATCACTTTATTGATGTCCGAAGGATCCATGCAAATGCGTACTCTATCACCCTTCTTAACGATAACCAGAGGACTCACTGCAGGGGTAGGGTGTGTAACTGGTTTTAAAATTTTCAACTTAACCATTAAATCAATTTCTTTTTTAACAGTCTCACGCAAAGTATGGGGAATTTTACGTGGAGGGTGAATTCTAAAGACTGCCCCCTCCTCAATTTCAATGTCGTACTCAAAATTTTTTATACAACCAATGCCTTCATAGATTTTTTCTGGTATACTAACCTCTACTTCATTTAATTGCAAACAATCAAAGTTTCGTTTAACTAAACCAAGCTTTTCAATAGTACTACATCCCAAAATGCAATTAAAGTTACCGTCAACCACCATGAGTTTCAGCTGTACCGGTTTATTTTGTATTGTACATTTTGCTTGGACTTCACCAAGCACTGGAGTATATGCATTATTAAATGACTTCAAACGTTTAACAGTAGAACTTTTAAGTGTCACTGGCAATTGCTTCATTACCGATTTGGTGACAACATTTCCCTCCGCTCCAGTATCAATTTTAAATTTGACCCTAGGTCCGTTATCAAATTTTACTTCTGTATACCAAGCATCTTTACAAGATTCTATTTCATACAAATTTGATACTTCATGAATATTCAATGCATCAGTGTTATACTCAGACAGTTCACATTCATTACTATTTATCAATAACTCACCAATATGCAAAGAAGCATCAGTATCACAATTAAACAAATCATCATTTTCACTATTATTTTCTCTTATTTCATGCACCCTTTTACTCTGAGAAAGATTAGTATTCTTACGTTTAAATTCACACTGCCGGGCGAAATGCCCCCTTGCCCCACAGGCTCTGCAGTTTACATTAAAAGCTGGGCAATTCCTATATTCATGTTGCACTCCGCAACGCCAACATACTTTAGTTTCCTTTACAGAACTATTCATTTTCGATTTTGGAAACTTAACATTAGCTTTTTGCTTAGATTTCACTTTTCTCAGCGATAAAATATCTTTTTCACTAGAACTAGCAATTACATTCATTTCTTTCAACTGAAGAGTAGCCTGCTCGCTGGCACGGCAAATATCGACAGCTTTTTGCAAATCAAGTTCTCTTTCTGATAATAATAACTCACGGACCTTGTCCGAACAAATGCCACGAACAATTTGATCTCGCAACAAACTGTCTTGCAAAGTTGAAAAATGACAGTCATTAATCTTCGTTCTTAACTTAGTCAAATAACAATCAAAAGTTTCTTGCTTACCTTGAATACAGGTGAAAAACATATACCTCATGTAGGTTTCATTCTGTTGGGGACTAAAGTAAGAATCAAATTTTTGTTTAATAATATCCAAACACTTCCCTTCTTCCTCAGTTAAGCCGAAGGTATTAAAAATAACAATAGCCGCCGGTCCTATAGCAGACAAAAATGTCGCCGCTTGAACCTCTGCTGGTTTAGTATTCAACTGGGTAGCCACTGCATAAAAATCGAAAGTCTGCTTCCACAGTTTCCATTTCGCCGACATTCCATCATCGCTAACTTCCAACTCCCGTGGAAGACGTGCAGCAACAGATTCGTTCGTATTATTCGGCATATTTTAAATAAATAAAACTAATCTTTCCTTTAAAAACTAATAACTAATATATTACAACAAACTATCACCAATAAATTTCACCTCTATTCTGACACCATGTCTTATAATAAGGAGTCCAAACAAAAACACGCAGGTTCGAGATGATAGATGTTTATTCTGAGACTTGAGAACAGAAACACGGCTGTTGCCAGATTACGGAACGTCATGACATAAAACTAGCTGTTGCCAAATTACCCAACCATATGACACTTAGTAATCATACATTTGAAAAATTATAAAGTTTTTAAAAAATACATTAAACTTTTTCGAAATATCTGTATTAAAATTTTTAATGTGAAATCTTCTAAGGGGGGGAATGATGCTGCTAGGTGGGGCTCAGCCCCACCTGGCACCCCCTTGGCAACGGGCCTGCACCACATATTATATCATCTCGCCGCGCTGGAAAATAGGCATAGTTAACGCCATCAAATATGTCTACTGGTAGCAAATAATCCAGCTTCACCGAACCTCCTTTAAAATAATCTGCACTTTAATTATTTTTCATTTGTCAAGATACTGGGTTCCGGCATTCTGGAACTCGAAGCTTAGATTCACCCTGCTTGGAAAGATACTATTTTGCCAGATCATTCCTGATGCCAAGATTGTGCTTTTAAAATCAGTTACAATTAGTTATTCTGTTTTGGAAAAACTAATAGTCGCTAATTCTAAACTCCTGTTGTCTAAGCAAACTTACTATTTGAAAATTGTCAACTTTGTTTAACACACTTTGAGTTATTTATTTCATATACTTTTTTATTTGGCGTAAAATGGGTGTAATTGTACATCATGTTTGTGAATTTCACGCGATTCTATATACTTGGAAACGCGAAAAAGTTATGAGTGTTCATACATTACAATTAGTGAGTGAAAAATCAATCATCCCCTGCTTTCCTACCCTTAGGGTTGGAATATTTTCTCCAAATTTATATGGGACCAACTTCGGGGTATACCCTTTCCAATAAAAAAATTTATCAAAATCGGATTACTCTGTAAAAAGTTATGTGTGATCATACATAAAAAAATATATATATATATATATATACGCATCGACTTGAGAACCTCCTCCGTTTTCCGTCGGCTAATAACAAGTTTTTTTTTTTTTTTTTTTTTTTTTTTCACGCCTTTCACTAATTCATGTTAGATATCGCAACTGACAATGACACAGTTTTGACATCATGAGCTTAAAAATGAGTTAGAAATCTAGATAAAAACTTAAAAGTATTTTGTTTAATGCATGAGCTACCATTGGCAATTTTTGAGCATTATTTTTTAGCAACCATGATAATGAAAGGAAACTTGCAATTTTTAAAATTGTGGGAAATTCAAAAGGTGCTATTAGGGAGAAAATACTAATTAAAATAATACATAGTATTCGTTATCGGCTTGACGACGGCCGTCGTATGTATTCCCAAAAAGCATGCAAAATGTCGCCAAGTTTTGATGACTTTTGGCAGTATATATAAATAAATTATACATTATTTTGGTTGAATTCTAGCAATTTAACAAGTTCTTGAACAAAAGTTATGTCATTAGCAAAATAGCTCCGAAAAATGTTTGAAATACTGTTTGGCTAGGCATAACCCCAACATCTCAAAATGAACTTTAATAAGCTCTGTTGCAAGTGAGATTTTCAACGTTGAAAGTTTCAATATTACTCCGTTTGAAAACTACTGTGAGAAATAACCAACTACCCCCGTCAGAATGTGATGTCATAAATTAAAAAATTGTGTGAAATTCGTAAACTCTGCAACATCCTATTCGCAATTTGAGGGATTCTAAATAGCTCCTTGAGATTACACAATTTGATGTTTTTCACAAGACTGAACCATGGAGGATTTAAATATTTAGAATGGTACAGCTTGGATATTTTCCACTGCGGCGAGATGAAATATTTTGCAGTACTAAGTACACCAAACTGACTAGAATTATGCTTAAAAATATCTGGAGAGGTGTTTTAATGGCAATCATTATACAAAATGTTTATCGTTTATGCTAATGCAAAAATTGCAAAGAATCATCAAAGAGTAGAAAAGGCACCATTGATTTCAAATGTCTAGGCTGATTCTTTAAATTGAGCATTAAAGAGGGAGAAACGAAGATAGAGAATATTAATAGAAGTAATAGATAGTATTAGTACATTTGTTAGGTTAATATGAATTAAAGCACAGTATACCACGTTAATAATATATATATTTCATGAAATTAAAAGCGGTCTATTCATCATTTTTCAATGGCCGTCTTACGACAACTAAACTATAACCCTACGTTGTGTTAATATATACCATGATAATTTCATCAAAAGGGACTACCTGAATTGTACTTTTTTTTTCTGTCACAGGTAGTTATTTTAGGAAAGTATTCGTTTCCTACAGTGCAGGCACACAGCTAGTATATATATATTTTATTTATGTACAACAATATTTTTTACCATGTGGACCTTTTTCCAAAACACTTGGAAAGGGGATAGCTCCATTTAAAATCATTGATACATATAATAATATTAATATTGGAAGTAAACTTACGTCTAATGCTAGTTCGCTCATCAAATTTTCATAGCAACCGAGTTTACATTTTTGAGTAAGTAATTTACTCATCTATATCCTCCCCCCACTCTTCTGCAGCTACTAGTAAAAAAGTGATAAGTCTGGTGCAAATAACTTTCCTTAAAAAAAAAAAAAAAAAAAAAAAAAAGTAACTCACCTTACGAAGGAAGAACAATAAATCAAAAGTAAATTGATACAATACACAAATTGACTTTATAGTTAAAGAGCCAATCGGTGATTTCAGGGTTCATACTGGTTTCAAAAAATCGAAATTAATGAGTTTTTAATGACCCTAGAAAATCGCATTTTTTTAGTTACATATGTACTACATTTTACACAATTTGTTTAGTCAGTATACTTCAAATGTAAATTAGAATATCATTATGAAATTATGCTATGAAAAGTATAAATAATATAAAAACGAAGTTGTGAATGAAATCGTAAAAACACTATAATACTGTACACATACGAAATTTACACTCACCATATAATAAAAAGCTTTAAAAACTTGTAGGAAGTTGGCTCAAATAATTTTAAAATTACGCTGAAATAAAATATTGTTAAGACCTTTGGATAATATAAAGAAAGAATCAATAGTTCAATAAATCTTAAGTAGACTTTATTCATAAAATACCACGTAAAAATAAATTAATGAAGTCAAACAAGTTTAAATAATTAGAAATTAAAACCTGAGCCGAGCCATTTTTACTTTCCGAACATGTACCATGTAAGGAAAGTATTGTAATCATGAAAAAATTCGAATTCGAGATTTTGGTGTATTTACACGTTTTGAGGTCTTCTGAATTCATTTATGCTATTTTTACGAGATGTATGTATGTATGTGTGTGTGTGTGTATGTGAGTGAATACGATAGCTCCTGAACAGGGCATGCGATTGAGCTCAAATTGGGTATATATGTTATAAACCACCGTCGCAAGACCGGTACTGATTTTGGTGTGTATAGGACTTACAGTTTTTCTACAGGGCTACGACAAAGATTTCTTTTACATTATGGCCTATGGAGGAAAATTCTGGAAAGTGCGCTAGCGTTTAAATGGTACATTCGATTGAGCTCAAATTGGGTATACATGTTATAAACCACCGTCGCAAGATCTGTATTGATTTTGATGTGTATAGGACTTACAGTTTTTCTACAGGGCTACGACAAAGATTTCTTTTACATTATGGCCTATGGAGGAAAATTTTGGAAAGTGCGCTAGCGTTAACGGTACATTCGATTGAGCTCAAATTGGGTATACATGTTATAAACCACCGTCGCAAGATCTGTATTGATTTTGATGTTTATAGGACTTATAGTTTTTCTACAGGGCTACGACAAAGATTTCTTTTACATTATGGCCTATGCCTTATGGGGAGAAATTCTTGAAAGTGCGCTAGCGTTTAAACGGTACATTCGATCGAGCTTCAATTTGGTATATATGTTTGAATTATTCATCGATTAAAATTTATTTAAATGCTTGGTAATGATCTTAATCGTGAGTGTTCGGAAAGTCGAGTGGAGTCACTCCAGATTTTTTTATATTGTTCTTTCAGCAGACATGCTGAATTGAAAACACACTTTCCTGGCATTTTTCACAATCGCTTATTAAGAGTTCCTAAGCACGTGGTTGTACACCAGCACCAGCAATTCAAATAACACTGTGCGGCATATTATCTTATCAGCTTTTCAATAATTCAGCTGATGCAACCCTGCTCAGAGATATTTGGCGAGATATGGCCTACATTCCTAAAGGAACAACCACTGGAGAAAGGAAAATCCCAACAATAATAGATGCAGAGCAAACAACAGAAGCGGTTGAGGAAGAAGGTGGGGGGGGGGGAGGAGGAAGGATTGATTTACATAAAGGCCCCTTCAGTGATCCAGAGACATGTCGCAGCTACAATGTATTTGAACGGGGAAATTTGACTTGGTTAGGAAGCTGAGACTGGCAGCGACACTTGGGGTGTCCTCTACCGAACAATAGATGGGGGATGTGCAAAATCGCAATATTATTCACGGTCCCCAATTATCTTTTGCTGGTTTAATACCAGAGTATCACCACCTTTTTAAAGGCAATTGTTACACTATTGAAGAATTGGTTCCGCTATCTGCTAGCGACCCGCTACATGTCTCTGGATCACTGAAAGGGCCTTTAGGAGGATTTTCTTTCTCCCCCTCTCCGGGCAGAACAGCAGGAAGAAAAAATATCTAAGCCATATGTTTGGCGACGGCGCAGTAGAAATTTGTTCTGCCACATTTGGCAACTTATTCCACATTTGGCGTCACGACACATTTTTATATGAACATTTTCAAATTTTATGACCGCAAGTCAAAATTAATGAGTTTAAAGGGCCCCTTTTTTATGACTAACCAAAATTAATGAGTTGTTTATGACTTTAATGACCCGTACGAACCCTGGATTTTATGCCACGAAAATTGCTGTATTATGTTTAATTACCACACCTAAATAGTAACCCTTTTCCAACCACCAAACATGTTTGATGTTATAGGTTGTCTGTGCAAAAGATGAGATGTGAAGGGTTGCTGTCTGTTCAACCGAACCAAAGACAAGATTTGATAAAAACATTTACTTTATTTTTCTAAACATTTGCCTGAAAATACAACATTTCCAAATTACACTTACAGAATATGTGTTATACTTGTAACTAAATGAGCTGGATGCCAAAAGGTAGCTAAAGGTAACTTTGGATTCAATTAATTCATTTTAATTTTTCATTCATTTTAATTTTAATTAATTCATAATATAATTCATTTTAATTTTTAAGACCCCTTGCCTTTAGGAAAAAAAATTGATACTTAACAATTAACCATGGCAACTTGCCATAACACCTACAAACCCTTTCAGGAGAGCTGCTAGTCACAGACCATCCCGATCTGAACTGAAAAACAAGAAGTGAGGAGATACGAAACTTCCCGAGCTTATATACTAAGCTACATACCTAGCAGCCAATCAAAACGCGACACGCAAAATGCGTCAAAAGATTTGCATATGTTGACGGACATTTAATTCTAGCTCAAGCAAAATTTGCATACGCAAAATATCGTAGTCGTTCGCAAGTGCGAACGAGCAAAAAAAACTACTGAATGCCAAATTACAGGCAAACAAGGAACACCTAAAATTTGAGTTTTATGCGACACATCCAGTCATTTTGTAAACAATACCATGCACACTGGCCAGCCTCCCACTTCGGGAAGTTAGTTGGCTCAGTGGTTTGCCTTGGTTTTTTGCCCGTGCCCGGTTTGTGCTCTTTGCTCCAATCCGTTTGTTTTTCGTTGCGTTCAGCGGTTTCAATTTAGTGCATTGGAATTGTCGTTCTCTTCGTCAAAACGGCCACTGGCTTCGTATCGTCCCCTTTGTTAACTCGGATATTATCTGTCTTCAGGAAACTTTTCTCAACGACACCTCTATTTTCGCCTTATCGAATATGATCATTTATAGAAAAGATAGACCTGCTGGCAGGGGAGGTGGTTTGCTCACTGCTGTCCACTCCAAGTATGCTTCGTACCAAATTTCTCTCCCCCAGGGTCCGGATGATTCTGAGACTCTTGGTGTCAAAGTGTTCGCTGGGAACCGTTGGGTCACTATAATCAACGTCTACTCACCTTCGGGTAATTTTAACGAAGGGTGGTATGATGAGATTATTAGCTCCATTGACCATCCCTTTATCATTTTAGGGGATTTTAACTTGAACATCCTGAACTGCCTTCCTCCCATTAATTGGAATGTACGTCGTCTCTTCGACTGGGTTACCAGTCAGCATGTATGCATTCTGAATACTGATTGTCCGACGCGCACAGTGGCTGGTCACCCCCCTTCCCTCCTTGATCTCACTATGGTCTCCCCTGAGTTACACCAAAGTATGTCATACTACGTCCATCCGGACACCTTTGATTCGGACCGCCATCCTGTCATCGTGTCTGTGAGGACTCGTGGATGTGAGCCCTCAGTGTCTTCCTCGAAAACGGTGGTGAAGTGGGCTAATGCTAGTAAGGATCTGGATTCTCTTCTTCAAACTAATTACCCCTCGTCCTATAGTGCTCTCCTCCAGCTAAGTCAACAGGCGATGTCGGAAAACAAGTATAAGTTAGGTGCTCGGCGCCCGTCTTACCCCCCTTGGTGGGATGCTACGTGTCGATACCTTCTTGGCCAAAAGAGGAGGTTCCGCAGGCTTGCCCGCGCTCATTGCTCCATTGATTTTTGGAAAAAACAAGCAGGCCGCGGCTAGGCTCCGCAAACATATAAAAGTCACTTCCAGATGTTATTGGGACTCCTTGTGCCGAAATAGCTGCTCTAGTGGCCACATCTCTAAGATATTGAAGGGGCTTTCTCGTAGAGAGTCTCCGCCTTGAGATAATGTTCTCAGGAGTCCGCATCCTATTGCGGCCAGCGCTGACCAAGCCCAGGCCTTCGTTAACGAATTTAGTAATTATGAGGCCCATCGGCCTCTTCCGTATGACCTTAGTGAAGGGGATCCTGTTCTGGACACCCCTTTCACGCTGAATGAACTGGATACTGCATTGAGTAAAACTCGGAACACAACCCCCGGGCATGACGGAATCTCTGCAAAACTGCTAAAAGGCCTCTCCTCCGCAAGCAAAGGCATCTTTTTGGACCTGTTCAACTCTCTCCTGGATAATGGTGAGGTGCCCGACTCTTGGAATCTGGGTACAATTATCCCTGTTCGAAAACCTGGAAAACCCGCTCATTTAACTGGGTCCTATAGACCTATCACCTTAACCTCGGTGTGTGCAAAGGTGTTCGAAAGAATACTGCTTCGTCGTTTGGTGATTTGGGCTGGCGCTCGCAACCTGTTTCAGCCCACCCATTTTGGGTTCATGCCTTCCCGTGATTGCACCACTGCCCTCTGCAACTTGGTAAATGACATACATGTTGCTCGAGCTGCCCGGGAATTCATTATGGTTCTCAGCCTCGATATCAAAGCAGCATATGATAGCGTCTGGATTGATGGGCTCATCCATAAAATGGCCAGTATGGGCATTAGAGGGAAAATTGGTCGCTGGATCGCCTTGTTTCTGAGCAACCGTAGGATTCAAGTGCGGTGGAAATTGACTATGTCGCATCAGAGACCTTGCTCCCAGGGCGTCCCTCAGGGGAGCGTTCTTTCTCCCTTCCTCTTTATGCTGTACATAAGTGATATCTTCGAAGTCGTCGAGGATGGGGTCCGGTTGAATGTTTACGCAGACGACATTGTCGTTTATGCAAATGGTCCTGATGAAAACAGAGTTCGCAGAAAGTTGCAAACCATGCTCAACAGGATTACCCAATGGTGCAATGCAAATGAGCTTAAAATCTCTCAAGGTAAATGCGTAGCGATAAACTTCTCTCGGAAACGCGATCCCGGCCCTCCGCTCGAAGTCTTGGGTCAAGAAATACCTTGGAATACCACGGCTAGATTTCTGGGTTTTTGGCTGAGTAGAAACCTGTCCTTTAACCACCATTTCTCGTATCTGTGTGCTAAAGCGTTCAAAAGGCTTAATTACCTTAAGGCTATCGCTAGCACTTCTCGTTGCGTGAATAGTAACCACATGCTCTGTATAGTTAATGCCATAATTAGAAGTCTTCTAGAATACGCCTGCACCCTTTTTTTCAACGTCCCTCCCTCTGTGATTAACACTTTGGAAGTCATCTACAACGCTGCGCTCCGCGTGGCGACTGGACACCCGAAATGGACCCCCATCCCCATTCTCAGGAGGGAGGCTGGGGCCTCCTCCATGGCTGCCCGCCTTTCCTATCTAACGAAGAAATTTATCATTCGGCAAATAGCATTTTCTCCCGGGCATATAATTTGCGATAAATTAAGGTCTGTGCACCTGGCTCCCAATGCTAAACCTATCTGGCACCAGCCTATGCTTGATCTTTTAGACTTTTTTAATATAGATATCTCCCACATTTTAAGATTTTCCTGGCCTCCTCCCCCTGGGGTCCCTCTAAATTTTGAATTTATCACCAAGGGGCTGTTCTTTCAAAACCATGATATCCCGCAAAACATGGTGGTGGGCGCCTGGAACGAGTGGTACGATTGCCTGGACAATGACACAATGGTAATTGCTACGGATGCGTCCAAAGACACAGTGAAAACGTCCGTCGCGGCAGTAGCTTACCCGGCGGGCCTGTCAGAAGCCTATTTAGTTCCTAATGTGGACTCTGTCTTCACTGCTGAGGCCCTCGCTATCTGCGTGGCTGTTACACGCCTCGCTAGTTCTGGGGGCAAATATGTTATCCTTACTGACAGTATGTCTGTTCTGGAGGCTCTCAGATCTGCTTCTCTGCGATCCCCGAAGGTTATCCTCTGGTTATATAATTGTCTATACAATGGGAAAAAATGACAAGGTATTTTCCCTGGTGTGGTGCCCTGGGCACAAAGGTATCCCTCCGAATGAGCAGGCTGACAGTCTGGCTCGTAACGGCCCCTATAACTGCGCCAGCCTAAATAAGATATCCCCCCGAGGATATTATGTCTCACATACGCACTAACTGGCGGGTGGAGACTGATTATGCCTGGATAAACAGCGACTACAGTCACAACTTTGAGCACCTCTCTACGGACCGCACGTACTGCAAATGGTTAAATTCTAGGCTACTCGATACTCTGATAGCTAGGTGGCGGACTAAAACCCTCCTTACGCGGCATAAACTTTTTCAAATGAAGATGGTGGACTCCCCACTCTGTACGACTTGCTTTACCCATGAAACACCTGACCACTTGCTACTGTCCTGCGTTCGCCTCTCTTCGGAACGGAATCAGTTGTTCAACGACCTTAACATCCCCAGCTCCGCCGATTATTCCCTAATTATGGGGAAAGTGACCTTTAGTAGAAAAGCCTTGCGGGCATTCGCCCGCTTTTCTTCTGCCGCTGTCGGCTTCTGAGTTTGAAGTCGACGGGCTTGAGTTTTTATATGAGAGGCTCCGCCTCTCTCATTTCTTATGCATGGCTTCATGCTGTCTTCTTCATCACTGGCACAATTCTTGAGCCCGGGAGTCACCCGGGTCCTTTTTTATTTTAGTTCTAGCCTGGTTTTTGGCTTCTTGTCTGTTGTATGAAATATGTTTGTTGGCGATATGGATTTGATATGGTCCCTGGAATTATTAGAAGCCCGATGAAGGGATAGTAATACCTCTTCTGTTTTCCTTGTGTGGCTGGAACGAAGCTGTCCTGTTAGGATGAAGCACATGTCCCCAAACCAACCAACCAACCAATACCATGCAAGTACGCATTTAGGGAGAGAGGAAGAAACCGGGATGTTTCCAGGTTATACAATTAAAATTAAGCTGAATATTTTGAGTTATATTTTAAAACTAAAACTATTATACTTTTTAAGTAGTTTTAGGAGAAGGGAAAAGTTTAATTTTTACAAAAACGGAACTATTTTTAAAAAACTTATGAAATTTAATAATTACGATTTAATATTTAGTTTAAGCAGAGTTAAGTTTATTTTAAAAGACGCATTTAAAATACATGAAACATCCAACAAGATGAAGTTAGGAAATGTGGTATGAGCATGTGGGGGATAGTTCTCTCTCTTGTGCAGACTAAATCGGGCAGTACAAAAAAAAAAAAAAAAAAAAAGCGGTTCAAAACATTATAACTTCAACAAATAAAAGCTTTAATTTTATATCACAGAACATATTTACATAAGCAAATTTTTTCATACACTTTTTGCAAAGGGCATATTAAGTGGAATATCTAAGAATTTTTTAGTTCCTTTTTGTTTCATCTGCAACTTGATTGTCTGAACTGTTTCAGCACCTCTTCCTTTAATATTACTTGTTGGATCCTGAACTTCTTCAGTGGTAATATGTACAAGACATCCCTTTTTAATTAGGTCTTTTTCATGTGCTGCAGCTAGCTGATTTATGACACGCCTTTCAACCTTTAAAGAATAAAAAAATCACGAAACATTCATATATACGTACATATATGGTATCTTAAGGATTTATATTTTCAATGGGAAAATGTACATGCAGATAATAAAAATGTACCTGTTGGATGTAATGATTTTTAGAGAAAATTAAAAATGTTCATTCAAACTTTTAGGCATTTTACTCACAGGTACAGTAGAGTCTCGATTTTTCGAGTTTCCCATAAATCTGAGTTAGTGAAAAAATCAGTTTAGCTCCCAAATAATGAACAACACTAACTAAAAATTAGGGATGTAATGGATATTGATTTTGCCGGATAATGGATATCCGAAGCTCCTTTGGTTGCCGGATATCCGGCACTAAACATGTATTTAGTTATTCAGTGTGTTTTTCATTTCTTTTTAATATAATGACTTCAGAACAATAAATTGTAAACATGTTTAACACATCATTTAAGAATTTTTTAATAACTGACTTATAATTTACAAAAACTAAATATCTTTACATATATGTGCATAAAAAATGTTACTTAAAATGTAAACAGTTAAAGTATTCTTTTTATGTATACAGTGCTGGCAGAAGGAAATAAATTTAACCATGACACATTTATTAAAATAACTGCAATTGTAGATTATTTTCACAAAGAAATGCATCCATTTTTTCATTTATTTAAGAATAAGATATCTATTTCGATAAGACACCTTTGATAGATGAGTTATTTTTTCCAAACATGGGTTTAATGCTTTTTTTTTCTGTTTTATTCTTTAATATTAATTTACATTAAGTGAATTTTAGTTTTATTTTAAGTTAAATTACTTTTAGAGATTGGCAAATGAAAAGCAAATCCCTCTTAAATATTTATAAAACATAATTTTTTAGATTATGCATTAAATTTCTTTAATTAAAAAAACTACAAGTTAAAAAACAAAAATAGATCTGTTTAATTGTTTAGCTTCTAAAATATATGAGCATTCTTTCACAGTTCTAAAACTTATATGGCACCAAATTCATTAAAATCTTCCTGCCACTGTCAATAAATTTGAAGACAGAATAATCAGAGTTTTTTGTTAATTATCAGATTTCTGGAGCAAATAAAAAATATTGGAGAAACTCCATGGGGAGAGAGTGTAAAATTACATTATTCAGGGATGAGATTGGCAAAAGAGTAAAAAAGCTGAAATCATACGAGAGCACAAGATTTGTACATGTGATATTTGTATATAATTAATGTGAATGAAGTTTTAAGAAGAAAAACATTGGAACATGCTAGAAAATAAAAATATCACCCAGTTAACTAATAACAGCAAACAGGAATTCACAGAAAAAAGTAGAATTTTCAGAGAAAAAAGACAAAAAAGTGAATTCCTCTTTATTTACAAAAAGCTGAAATCAGCTAAAAAGCTGAAGAATTTCATCCCTGATTATTACATCATTTTTGGTATTAAAATGAAAGAAACTGCGTATACTGAATGCACATATTTTTCAAATGATACTACACATTAAAAGGTTAAAATGTAATACGGAGGTATTCCCACAGTTAACTTAATAAAATTACTACCGCTTCCTCCGGAGATATATTTCGGTCGCATGACCCACGACCATCATCAGTCCGTCATCTTCCTCGTGGGAATGATGTGGCCTCCTGCCTCCTCTTCTTTCGCGCCGTTCTTTCTGCCCATGATGTCATTCTAAGTTTCGTTTATTGTAGTACTAGAAGCTACCCGCGACTTTGTCCGTGTCGGCTTTAGAATTAGGTCCCGAGAGAAACGAAGCATGTGTGAATAACAAATATGTTTGCGACTAAAGAAACTGCATTTAAATATTATTTGCTTTTTACTTGTTTCAAATGAAGTATAATGCATCGTAGTATATTTCATTTAAAATAACAGAGTATGCAAAATTACTAAATTTAGATTTTTTTCAGGCATTTGGCGAATAGAGACAGTTACGACAGTATTTGCGAACTGTTTTGAGTGTTCTTGTAAAAGAAATATTTATGCTATATTCATGAATTTTAGCCTATGTTAATCAGGAATAGTGCAGCTTTCTATTAGCGAAAAAGTTTTAGAATCGGTTCTATAGTTACAGAGATACCCAAAGAGCGAAATGTACTAGAATTATTTTGAGTGTTCCTGTAAAGGAACTATTTGCGCTACATTCATGAATTTTAGCCTATAATACTCAAGAATAGTGTAGCTTACTATCAGTGAAAAAAGTTTTGGAATCGGTTCAGTACTTACAGAGATACACATAGAGCATAATGTAATTCTTATGAGTATCCCTGTAAAAGAACTATTTGTGATATATGCATAAAAGGTAGCCTATAACACTCAGGGTCCCCCCAGTGTCTAAGAGGTTATGCTCTCAAAACTGGAAGGCGGGAGGTGCCAGGTTCAAACCCTGGTCGCGCCTGTCGATCAAGCCGCTCGCAGTTTTCCATGTCTTTTTCAAAAACCTCGCGAAAATACGGGCTAGGATCCCTTAGAAAATTCCAGAGGAATTCTCCATATACGCCTAGGACCCTATAGGCCTAGGACTTTCAATCAGTGAAGAAAGTTTTAAAATCGGTTTAGTAGCTACAAAATTTCCATAGAGCACAATGCATTAGCATTATTTTGCGTGTCTTTGTAAAAGAATTATTTATGCTATATGCTTGAAAGGTTGCCTGTATTTTAATCCAGGGCATAAGCTATCTTCATTACAAATTTTTCCAACCATTTTTGTGTGATTCAGTCAAAAACATCCAAATACATAAACATACACATTTATATTATTTGTAGGATTTGGAAATTTACGAACTTTAAGAAACACATCTGGACTATTCTTGGTACTTACCTATTATCCAGGCGGTCGTCCCCGCCAAACTGTTTTTTCGTCGGACCGCCGGGATAATACGTAAGGAGTAAAATCAACATAATTTCCATACTTATTTATGTTTTCCAAATACATGTGACTTTGCAAATAGAATTTCTGCTTTATTTCAAAAGCATAAATCATTTTGTGTGGGCGATAAAACGGTTTTTAATTAATAGTTAGAAAAGAAATTAAAATTTCCGAGCCTCAGGTACACTTTACCGAAGTCATGGGTCCAGGCATGCTCAAATTTTCAAAGCTCTGCTTTCTGTAGATTTGTCTGGAGAACATTCATTTTTATTATTAGAGATAGATATATTTGGCATAAAACTGGCATAATTTCCGTATTATTTAATGTTTTTCAGATGCACGTGCTTCTTTATTGAAGTAATAGCATTCTTGTTAGCTCAAAACATGAATCATATGATACGGGCGAAACTCGCCAAGCATGGCAACGTAAAAATGGTTTTTAATTAATAATTAAAAAAGTAATTAAAAATCTAAAATCCTAAGTAGCCTATAACCATCTCCAGGGTCCCATCTATATCTAAACTAAAATGCATCCTAATCGATTCAGAGGTATAGACGTGAAAGCGTCATAAACAAACAAACAAACAAACTCACTTTCGCATTTATAATATTAGTTAGGATGTGTCATGTCGTTGATGCTGCCCTCTGTTGATAATATTTCCAACGATTCGCATAAGTAGGCATATGAATGGTTGTTGAAATTAGCTATTTTTTGTATTCCTTGGAAATCTATTGCGATAGGTGTGTTTAGCACGAGGTGGGATAAGGCTGTAGATTCTCTATTGAATTTAATGCCAATGTGTTCTGTTTGGCGATCTTTAATTTTTCTTTTAGTAACCCCAATGTAGCAGCCGGCTATTTTGTTTTCGTTATTTTTTATGTTAATTTTATAAATACCTGCGGTGTCCGTGGGTTTTATTTGGTCTTTTTCGGATCTGATACGTTGAAAAATGTTTTGATTTGGTTTTATTGGGATCCTAATATTTTTCTTCAGAGCGGAGTGTGATATTTTATTGGCAGCTCCCCTGCAAAAAGGTATAGCTGTAGTGAATTTTAGTTTTGGTTTCTGTCTATTGCTAATTGTATTGAGTTTCTATTGTCTTTCTTTGGCCAGTTTATTGAAAATATGTTGCGGGTAATTTGCTTCCTGGCATTGTTTCGTAATAATTTGTAGTTCTTCCTGCAAAAGGGTTTCGTTTGAACAAATTGTTAATGCGCGATCAATGTAGGATCTAATGGCGGATATTTTATAATTAAATGGGGTATTTGATTTGAAATTAACTATTGCGGTGTTACTTAGAGGTTTTCGATATACGGTGGTTTGAAGTTTGAGATTTTTATTTTTCATTATTCTGACATCAAGGTAGTTTATGTAGTTTCGGTTTCATAACTAAATTTTATATTAGGGTCTAGGTTGTTTAATTTATTTAGGAGTTTGTCATCGTTTACTATGGCAAAAATATCATCAACGTATCGTACCCACAACTGAAATGATTGGTTAAAATTAGTATGAATTTTATTTTCAAGAAGGCACATTTTCCAGTCGGCAACAATTCCTGAGATTGGTGACCCCATTGGGACACCCCGCGTTTGTTAGTAAAAATGGTTATCAAATTGAAAGTATGAGTTATTTAAAAGCAGGTTTATGGCTCTTGTTAGAGTGTTGCTAATTTCTTCATTTTTGTAGGTTAGGGCTATTTGTTTATTTATTATGGGAATCATTTCATTAATGTCTATGGATGGGTAAGATTAATAACGTCAAAACTAACCATGCTTTCGTTTTCTTTGAGAATAAAATCATTTAGATGTTTTAAGAAGTCATTAGTGGAGTTCAGTACAAAATCGGAGGTAGTTATAATTTCTAAAAGGATATTTTTCATATATTTTTCGAGTGTGTAAGTTGGGCCTTCTACATTGGGGTTACTAAAAGAAAATGTAGCAATTTGGAACCTCATCAGAAGGTGGGGGTCTTCTGAATATTGGCACCCCTCGGAAACTGCTAGCGACCGCCGAGAGGACTTTCGGAACCACAGATTTAACGTGCACGTACACGGTGGTCTTTAGTGTACGTCGGTATCGAACCCACAACCTTCCGGTTACGAGTCCAACGCCTTAACCACTGGGCTACCACGGCCCCAAATTCGGCACAGTTAAAGTTCGTATGGAATTGTTTGTGCGAATGTTAAAATTTTTGTGTAGTATGCTAATGCACTGTAAAAAATTAGAGAAGTCACTTGGCACGCAGTATTTTGCGCCAAGTTGGCCGATGGTTCCATTGTTGTGTAAATATTAAAATAACAACACTTAGTTTCAGCAGTATTATAGGATTATATACTATTACAACAAAATTTGCAAAAAGTGAAATTATTCCCCAGTTTGGTGATACGCCAATGACTAAAATGTGCTTTTGCAATGTGCTTGGCGACTTTTTTTAGACGGCGATAAGTGCGCAAAGTGTTGTAAATTCCATGTTTAAAAGCAGTGGGAAAACATTGAAATAGAGAATAACATTTGCTATTCGTTCTGGGCAGGTCGGAATGCAAGAGACGCTGCGCAGAAACACGCCAATTCGACAATTTCTTCATAACATCCCATCAGGCAGTATGCTAAAGCAAATTTTCTCTAAAAATATTATTGAAGAAATACCTCAGCAATTAAGAGGGAGTGAAAATAACATTAATGATGTGTATGGAAATATTTCCGAAAACATACTCTCAGATAACATATTGAAGTCAGTTATAATAGAACCTAAAAATGATGATTGAACTTTTATTAATGTTAATAATCGAATATCAGGCGCGGATCCAAGGTTATGGCGGTGGGGGGCGATCGCCTCCTTCTGGGTGAAGTGCAAAAATCTTATAATCTGTAAAAATATTTTATGAAAGTATAATGAAAATTATGTAGCCTTTTTCTAAGAGGTGTATTGCAGGTACTACTCCCTGTTCTTTTTAATCATCGCTCATATATAGATTTTATCAGTAAAATAATTAATATTAATTTATATAATTGATTATATTAATTAATTATAAAATGATTTTGCGTATTCTACCCCCCTGTTTCAGGTACAAAATCGCCCCCTCTTTGAGTAATTTCTAGATCCGCCCCTGTCGAATATCCGGTGAATAGAGAACATATTACCGTAGCTACGTTAAAATAATTTGCTATGATGACCGTGAAATCAATAACTATCCAGTAGAGTTTTTAAATTCTTTGATTGTGAGTGGTTTGGTTTTTCTTTTCTTTTCTCTTCGGTTAGCCGGGAGCAAGTGAAAAATTGTCAAATAATTGTGATCTGCACGAAATTCTTACTAACCTAAAGTGATTTCCAGTACATAGTTGTTTATCCATTTCCATATTTTGGAAGTTTAATTTAATTTCGTATTTTTATTCAATTCACACGTTTTCAGAAATTCCCCACTATGTAACCAATAAGCATACAAATTTCTTTTTAGTATATTGACATTTTTGTATTTATTTAATTCTGTATCTAAATACTATTTTGTATACAGATTAAAATTTCCGCCTTTTTTGGGGGGGAAAGACAGTGTTTCAGAAGTAGTCTTTAAACGTTTCCCAGAAAAAACAGTTGGCGGGATTTTCCCCTGGCTAAAAAAAAAAAAAAAATAATAATAATAACAGAGTTTGCCACAACATAAGTTAGTAAATTGCATCATTATACTAATAAGAAGCTTAAATACAAAGGAAGCATTAGTCCATGGAACAGGAATGCGCATCAAGTTTATACATCGTAATGCTATTGATTACGAAGTTTGAACTGGAACTGCAGGCAATAAAAGAATTTTAATTCCACTTAGAAAATATTATGGTACTATTTTACCATATCCTTTCAGAAAACTCAATTTCCAAATATACCTGCATTTGCAATGATAGTAAATAAATCTCAAGGACAATCATTCGAAAAAAGGACAAAGTTATTGAGGTTGCAAGGTTTCATACATGATCAGTGGAACGCCTCAGCAAGTAGACTTGAATAATTCGACTTTTTAAGATTTTATAATTCCAAACATAATGTGTCTTTAGACGAAGATAGTTCCAGGTTCAATTTTCGGAGGGGACCACTAGACTTTTTAGATTAGCTTAAATTGTTCAAAATGCAAAGTGAATGCATGAAATCCAGGATCGGTAGAGGGAGATGACTCTATGACCCATTCGCTGGAGCTGCCTTTGTATTTAGCAAAATATGTTAGAGTTTTTACAAAAACATCGTCTTCACAGAAAAGTGTTGTGGTTGTAAAGCGAAATTGTACAAAAGTGGTCACTAAAGACAGATAGTCTCTTAGCCGAGGAGGTCACTTTAGTAGGTTCCAGTGTATATGGAATGGTGAGACGTATTCTTTGACAGAAGAACTTTATTCACACTCAAAATTAAAAAAAAAAATAATGCTTTACGGTCGAATTTCGACCACTGGCAGACAACTAGTATAAATAAATGTTTGTGGGTGGGTGTGTATGATGATGAAAAACTCCAAAACCGTTTGACTGATCACCATGAAATTTATACACCTGTCTTTTGTCATAAAGAAGGTTTTTATGCTATCCATTTTTCTCTAGCTCGCCGCTAAGTGGTGCTGCAGAACGTCAAATTCTATTCAACCGCTTGCTATGAAAATACCATTTAACTTACTACCATTGAAACTACTGAACAAATGTTAAAATTGTGTGTTTATTTTGAATGATCCCTTTCCAGTGTTAAATTTGCTGTTTTTCATGTTTAATAACAACTTGAACATTTTTAACCCTAACTTTCTAATCAAAATTTCTTAAGCACTTTTCATGTGTAGTCTATAAAACAAATTTGGTTGCTATCTGTTCACCCGTTTTAGTGGTAGAACCCTATTCAAGGGAAGTTCAATTATTACTATCTTGTACATTACATTAAATTTTCAACTTTGCCACTAAATATTATTGATATAATTTTGAGTCTAATTTTTCCATTTTTAGTGAGGAAAGTAGCATTAAATTGCAGATTTAATAATGTTGCGTGGTCAAAATAAATTAATTATAGTATACACTTTCCAATTTAATGTTTACATGATAGATACTGAGCATGAAAAAAAAAAATATATATATATTTAAAAAAAAAAACAACAACATAAGAATGTAACACAATAAGACGCCCACACGCACACACAAAAACAACCCTTCAGAAAAAACTGTTTCCTCTCCAAAAATTGCATGGAGGTTTTTAAGCATTCTTATTTCTACTCATGAATAGAGTACTTATTATGCTTCATGTTTTGCATGACGAACAAAAGTTTTTCAGCATTATGTGGAGCCAAACGATTTCTATTACCAAATAAATTCTTTTTACCATCCTTCTGTAATATTTTAGGTGGTTCATCAACATCTGTTTTTTAACTAGAATGTCCAACATTTTTCCAATTCACATAGATATCAGGATGTTTAAATTATAGAGGGTTCCACAACGGTTTGGTAGACTGGCATTTCAAAGATTTCCCACACACAATTGATTTCTGTGCTGATTCAGAAGAGCACAATAGACATATTGCTTTATTTATGTCTGTTTCACTAACTGTAAAATCATCCCAAATTGGTGATTTAAGATTAGCCATATTGTAATAACTCACACTAGTATTAACAATTTTTTTTTATTATAAAGCATCATGAATTAGGCTATGCGCATCTTAAACTGATCATGAACAAAGAAAGCATGGCATTTGAAACTCCTGGTGAAACTAAAGTAGGGTTTTACTTATGATTTGGAACCAAAACTACTGTTTTGATTCGTTGAAACGGGGGTGATGGTTTTAGTGCTGATTCTCCCCCCCCCCCATTAAATTCAAACCAAAACTGCTGTTCTCATTGGTTGTTATGTATAGCTCCAAAGAAAATCACAATGGAATATATTTTTTTTAAAACTTTAACTGTATGTCATGATAATAATATTAACAAGCAACTTTTACAAAAAAAAAGGTTTTTTTATTCTCTCTTTTTAAAGCAATTAACAGATTAAAAAAATTATATTTCCTTCAGAGAGTAATATGAATCTCAACAATCTTTTCTAAATATACTTATATATTTTGATGAAGGAATCTTCATTAATTGCTTTTGAAATTATAGTTGTGGTTTTGCTTTCTCTGGAGGAAAGAATTTTTTTTTTTTTTTTTTTAAATCTGCTAACACATTAACCCTCTTGTCACCGAATTATGAAAAATCAGAGAAAAAAAGTCTGTCTGCATTTAATGCATCTGAAATACTATTATAAATCATGCAAAAACATTTTTTTCTAATGTCGATTAATATTAAATTTTTCTAATATTAATTTCTGCATTTTCGAAGCATTTTGTTATGCTAAAATTAATTTAAAAGGATGCACATATTAGGTAAAGGTTGAGGAATAAGAAAAAAACTATACTTAAAAAGAAAAAAAATAATGGTAAAAAAGCAGCGTAAATATTTTCTTAATTTTTTGTATTGTGTAAAATATTGTCGATTCCTTTTCCTAATTTGATGAAAATTTGGAATCTCAAAGCAATTAGTATGTTCTTAATGTACTCTAACTTAGGGAATGCAATCCCGCACTGTTTTTTGTCCTGTGGGATTTCAGGATTGAGATTCATTTATCCTGCGGGATTGACATTTCATTTAGTTAGGACTTCATTTCAACAGAGAAAAGTAAGATTTTAAGCACTATGAAGTTTAACTTTAATAATAATAATTAATCTTATGGGTCATTCCAGGGTGACTGATGTTACAATTTGACTACATTTGTAACCTTTGATATTCACCAGTGGCTTGAAATATATATATGTATCATAAATAAGTACTATACTGTTATCCATTCTCAATATAAGAAATCTTTTTTTTTTTTTTTTAATTAAGGGAAATCAAAAAACGTGACTGATGTTACACAGAAGATTCTTCTGTGTAACATCAATCCCAAAGCTGATTTTGGCATCCCAATGCTGATGTTGGCGTAAAACTGGCATAGTTCTACTTTTTTTTGTCAATTTCATGCAATTCTACATACTTGGAATTGCTTTGTTGCAAAGAATAGTTTTATGCCAATGAAAATTGCAAAACCTGACAGCAATTATGTTCATTTTTTCAGTTTTTTATTAATATCTCCTAAAATAATTCGAATTTCAAAATTTAAGTCTGCTTAGCAGAATTTTTCAAATCCGTGGACATCTTCATTGATCCAACTCCCCACCTCCCCACTGTTTGGGAGGAGATAGCATGACAAGTTTTTGACAGCAGTGGCAGCTGGAGTTACTTTTTTTTTTTTTTAGAATAGAGAGATATTTGAAATTTGTTGCAAAAGTTGCCACTATTAGTGACTTTTGACACAACTTTTGAGGGAGACATACAAAAGTGGTCATTTCATTGCTAACTATACAGTACAATAGTATTGTGCTTTAAATGGATGCCTGTCCTTAACCCTCCAAGCGGCTGAGACGTAAAATCCCGTTCACTTCATTCCAGTTTTCACTGAAATGCATCTATAATTTAAATTATATATAACACCAAGGCATCATAAAATATATGTTGATATTAAAGCTTATGGGTATTTTAGGAGTTAACTTTTTAATAATTACAAATCTTCCTATCAAAATTTTATTTTTTGAATAATTTTAAAGCTCCATGAAAATTTTGCAGTAAAAACAACTTTACATTATTTGCCCATTTCCAAGACGCTCAGAGGGTTAAACTGCCATTGGTCATTATACGAAAGAGACACCTTTTGGGAGATAGGCGCAGAACAATATCACCTCTGCTGTTTCTTGAAATAAAAAAGTTCAGTTTCCAGTACTCTAAAACTGAAAAATGCTATGTACATTTCTAATGTATGTGAATCAGGATTAGTGATTCACCATCACTATAACTGGAGCTGACTGTACATACATACAAAATGAATCTAATTTTCCAGAAAAAGATTTTTTTGTAGTATTCTTATTCAGAGTAAAAATTAAATTTATAAATTGTGCATCAGAATTTAATAACATGCTTATTACATCACTGTACATTAATGATAATATTACAAAAGTATTCACAAGAATATATTTAAAAATAAAAAAAGATTGCAATGCAAAACTTGTGTGCACAAAAGGGAGAAAATATTTTTAATGATTACTTCATGTTTGATAGATCTTGCACCATAATGAATGTTGTATCCATCAGACAATGCACTTAAAACATTTTTATCCCAAGAAAGTTCAATACCATGACGTTCCTTAGCCTATTAAACGAGATTATAAGCATCTATTAGTTATTCAACTCAACACAGAAAAATTACCATTGTATGCTAAGTTATTCTACATCTACAGCATATTAAAAAGTAAAAAAGTAATACGGAGGTATTCCATTGTTAATTTGATAAAAATACTACCACAACCTCCGGAGAAATATATTTCGGCTGCCCGCCATCACAGTCAGACGCTTCAGTCTGACGTTCTTGTGGGAATGACGCTCTTCCCCTCCTCCTCTTCTTCTTCCGCGCTGTTCTTATTGCGCATGATGTCATTCCATGTTTCGTCTACGCTGGCGTGCGTCATGTCGTTGATGCTGCCCTCTGTTGTTAATATTTCCAATGATTCTCGTAAGTAGGTGTATGTATGGTTATTGAAGTTGGCTATTTTTTGTATTGCTTGAAAATCTATTGTAATGGGGGTGTTTAGTGCGAGGCGGGATAAGGCTGTTGATTCTCTATTGAATTTAATGTCGTTAATATGTTCTGTTTGACGATCTTTAATTTTTCTTTTTGTGACCCCAATGTAGCAGCCGGTTATTTGGTTGTCGTTATTTTTTATGTTTATTTTATAAATTCCTGTGGTGTCTGTGGATTTTATTTGGTCTTTCTCGGATCTGATACGTTGAAAAATGTTTTTATTTGGTTTGACTGGAATTCTAATATTTTTCTTAAGAGCTGAGACAGCATAGTTGCAAACATGTCAAACTACAAAAACCTTTTAATTTTCTTTTAGAATCAGAATATCAATTGCATAAACATACTAAGAAATAACTGAAAATGTATTTATTCTATAATATGTTGATAAACAGTAAATAGAACTTTGCTATTAAATTTGCAATAAAACTTTTTGTAAATCAATTTTGTAAAATAAACATACTGTTTTGGCAAATGCATTACAGTGACACCAATATAACAGCAATACACCACACAATACTGAAAGCAAAAGTTATTACCCGCTCCCTTCCAATCAAGGGCATTTTTTATTACTCAGGGTGTCTACCAAATTTCTGAAAGTCAATTTCAGGACTTTTTCCTGACTTTTGGGAGGTCCCGGGAAAAAAATTCCTGACCAATGCATTTTACTTTGGGAAATTGCACAATGACCCCTCCCTTGTCTTTATATTTGCATATTTGTAAAACTTCTTGAAATCAATTTTAACTGAAGTATACAGGATTAAGCTTTCATCAATTGAGAAACATAAGTAATTGCACTTTCTGATAGAATTAACTAACTGTTCTTGGAAATAGGGTCCTAAGCCGTAAGTTACCAAGTAAGCTAATTTGTCTTTTACCCTCCTGTCACGATTGATGAGCCCCATTTTTCCCTCCTTATACAAACACATTGTTAGATGCTTTCGCGGTTCGAAAAATGTGTTACAGTTGCTTTTGGTTTCCAGTCTGACAATTAGAGAGAAAGCGTAAAAAAAAAAAAAAAAAAAAAGACACAAAACAGAAAAAAAATGATTCTTTTATTGAATTTTCCGGACCCATTATTCACTTTCCCGGTTTTTTCCAGACTTTTCGGACCCATTTTCCAATTTCCTGGCTTTTTCCAGACTTTCCGGAGCGGTAGACACCCTGTTACTGTAAAATTCCGATTATAAGCCCACTTCTGTGGAGGAGGGGACTTATAGTCAGGGAGAAGGCCTTATAAATACGCCCTCCTCCACCTCCTGACGATGACGTCACAGCTGCTGTTCGTGGTGACATCACAATTCGTAGCAGTGTCAATCGTCAGGAACGCATTTTGTCCTCTTTCCAAATAAATTGGGGTGGGGGGGAGGAGAGGGGGCTCATAATCGGGATTTCATGGTAGTGGATACTGTTATAAGTACAAAATAAAAAATAGTTATAATTTTACTTCCCATAATATAACAGTTTATACAATGATGAAGTGGGGCAGAAGTATTATAAAATAATGCATCGAAAGCTCTTTTTAAACTTAACTGCTTGATTACAATGAAAACTTTACAAAAAGATAAACAAACATATGTTAATAAGTAAATGATGCTTTCTTTTTTTTATATTTGAACTTTAGCAGTTAGTCATTCTTTTAATCTTACACACCTAAAAATTTAAAATGAAATAAAACTGAAGTTAACACTAAATAATTTTTTAAAAGTAATTTATCTTTTTCAGTTCCCTCTGCTCTGTTTAATGGAAGGGTTTGTCTGACGAAGACCGAACAAATTTTCGGTGTAAACGATCGTTACGCCTTAGAAGTAACCTTTTATGTGTGTTTTTTCCACAAAGTTTTTGTTTATTTTATCTTTTAACACCAGTTTTTTGAGTGTTTATTTCCATAGTAATTTATATTGTTAAAAACTACATTAGCTTGTTTTAAATAACTTTGGAAGACTTTAATTAACCAAAGCTGCCAACCACCAATTATAAAATAAAGGAGCATTCCTCTAAAATGTAGGATCATACTTTCATAGCATAAAAATTTATAAGGCATTATAAGCATAGTATCAAAAAGAAAAAGTGGCAACTTCATGTTAAAAAACAAAAAACACTTCAAACATTAGTTTCTTAAATTTGAGAAAAATTTCACTTTTTTACTCTTGATTTCTATATGTGACTACTCTATGAAGTGATAATCGTACATAATACTGCAGTAGTAACTAGAAGGATAATTATACACAATACTGCAGTACTAACTAAAACAAATATTTTAAACTAGGGACACAGCATGTTATAACCTTTACCTTCGTATCTGCACAGGTAGCCATGGTATAATTTTCAATAAGTATTTCACAAACACATTTCAAATGTACAACTTTTAACAGGGTGGCTACAGAAATTGAGAAAAAAAGTTCCCTGATTTTTCCATGATTTCCCTGACTATCTTTATCAAATTTCCAGAACTAATTATATACATACCATAATCTTTTATGCAGAGTTGCCAACCTGGCAAAGTGAAAAATCAGGAGATTTTATTCTAAAAATCAGGAGACTTGTTTTCGATTAAAATACTAAATTTTAAAAGATCCGGGTTATATCAGCTGAAACTACATTTTGGAGAGAGAGAGAAAAAAAAGCATCTTTGGTGCTGTTTGTTGCCAGATATATATATTTTTGGAACACAAAAAAAATCAATTTTGGGTCATGTCTTCTATTAGGTAGTGAGTAGCTTGTAAAAAATTTAGCAACATGAAAAATGTTAAGTTGGAAAGTTAAAAATTGTGGTCAATTTTTTACTCTTAAGTCATTGGAGGATTAAACAAAACAATGTCGAATGAAAAATAATCATTTTTAAGAGTGATGGAAAAAAGATAGAAATTTCAATGCTTTAGTACATGAAGCTGCACCTCTTTCACTATTATACATTTGTCAGTGAAGTCCGACTGTATGATGTCACAGATGCATGTGTGGGTTCCTGGAACTAGTTTGATTGCAGGAAAGGGGAAAATGCTGAGAAGGGTTCCTTGCCACGACAAAACTTATAAAAAGATTTCAAATTCAAAAAATTGCATTATTCATGTGATAAATGATAAAAATCGGGAGAAAATGAGCAAATAATCAAAAATCAGGAGAAATGTATCCTAAATCAGGTTGGCAGGAGATCAATGAAAAATCAGGAGTCTCCTGCCTAAACCAGGAGAGTTGGCAACTCTGTTTTATGTAAATCACCATTGTGTATCATACACCAACAGGTGAATGCTTCATATAGGGAAATAAATTATAGAAAACCACAAAAATGCTTAATATTAATAAAATTGTAGTTCAGTTTCATAAATCCAAACATAAAATTTAGTTGAACACTAAAAGACAACATGTAGCAGAAAGTTTCCTCGTTTTATAAAGATAGTGTTCAATTATAAGCGTAAGGATGACTGATCAAAATAAACTGGCCACCTAGTCAACTTATTTTATTTCAATCAATGTATCGTTTGAAATTTAAAAAAAAATGTAAAAAAGCTTAAAAATGAGCACTATCTATAAAAAAAAAAAACAGTCTTGCGGGGGAGCTTAGCAGGCATCACTCAAATGTCCCATCACTTTAAAAAACACAACAGCGCAGTAGAAGACTAAATCATCTTTTACCATTCATTTTAAATATGACTTTATTCAGGAAGCAATTCACATGCGAAATTGATTCACATGTCGATATGATGCACATTTTCGGTTTCTTGTATGATACGCATCTTAAAACGAGTCCGAATACATGCGCTTTTTCGGATTCGTATAGCGATAGTGCTTACATCACTTGAGTCTCGGATTCATATTTCTATGTCCTCGTATGATCTGCATTCTGGTTTCGGATACGTAAAATGTCTGTATCTGTGCATCTATTGAGTATCGTGTGATCCAGAACTGAGCCGCGCATCAGATTGAAAATTAAAAATGATCTAGTTCACTAGGCAAAAACGAAAGTTCCCTGATTTTTAAATATTTTTGCAAAATTCCCTGACATTTCCATGATTTTTCCAGATCGATAAAGTATCCTGATTTTTCCATGATTTCCCTGATCTGTCGACACCCTGTTTAAGTCAATTAGACCTGAATAATCAATTGCAACTTGTAGAAAATCATAAGTGAACTTAAATAACGCGAATTTATAAAAATAAATAAATAAACAAAAATTGTAAAATAAGGGTTAATTTTTAACCATTAGGTATTGGAAACTTCCATAAAGGAATACTCAGTAAAAGATAGGCATTTAAAAGAAGGTTGAAGAAGATTGAAAATTTCTTCCTGCTTCTATAAATAAATTTTGAGAACCGAAAAATTGGAGTTTTTTGTTAATTATTTGATTTCCAGAGCAAATTAAAAATATTGAAGAAACTCCAGCACAATTGGAGCACCTGACAGCTTTGATTAACTGACTCACTACCAACAATTCTTGATTACTTTTCTGTTTAATTACTAAAATATGACTGAAAAACATCTAAATAGAAAATTAAAATTCCCCAAATATAAAAAAGGGAAAGAAACACAACATTACAGTTATACATTTATATAGGGTTTCTACAGATTTCACAGCTTTTGCTTCCCCGACTTTCCCTGACATCTATCATGCTCTTCCCTGACTTTTCATCTAGCGTGCTTTTCTGAATTTTGCATTTCTATTTTTAATATTACATCCTTTAATTAATGACTTTTCATATATTTTGCCCCTTTTTTACAAACAATAACAATAATCTATACTATTAAAATCTGTGCACGTCTGTCTGTCTGTAACATCATCTCCTCCGAAACGACGGGGAGCTGAGTTTCGATCGAGGTATCCACGGATTCGGAAAATTCCGAGGAAGGTCTTCCGCTAATTTAAATTTCGAAATTCGAATTAGTTAAGGAGATATTGATAAAAAACCCGTCAAAAACGCTTATTATTGCTTTCCGCATTTTCGCAATTGTAACCCTTGTAGTCAAAATGTGAGAAATAAGCGTCGTGGTTGCCATGCTTGGCTACTTTATTAAATGACTTAGACTCTTGAAGTAAAAATAAAAGAATAATGATTCTTTTTCTGTTTAGATTACAGTTGCAACGTTATTTTTTAATTAAAATATTGTGTGCATAATGAAATCAAAGCAGGAATGAAATGTCTTATATGCAAAAGAAAAAGGATTTGTAAATTTGCGAGACTAAAGTGTATAACTTTTTAATTTGGCTAAAAATAAAATGGCTTATAAGGCTATTTTTGAGGAAGTGGATTCTAGTGGTTGGCACAGTTTTAGGCTTGACGCAATTTACTGAGAGCGTAAAGAATTGGTATTTTTAAAAACGAGTGTAAGTTTTGATAGAATTTAGCCTGAAATTTTAATTTTCCGTTCAGAAATAATGCAGTTATGAAGGCGATTTTAAACGATCTATCTTCAGAATTTTCATCAAGTTAAATAAATTGATTTAAGTTAGAGAAACCCCGATAAACTTCAGAAAATTAAAATTCTCAACCTATATGTGACAAATACCTATTTCCCATTTTGATTGCTGTTAAATTAATGCTTCAAATGATTCCCTGAAACAAAAATCTCGCAAAATGGTGTATGTTGGCACTTTGGCGATAGAAGCACCATGAGTGTAATAAATAATTGATTAATTTTTGTTAAAGCAACACCACGAAAATTTATTTTCCTGGAAGCTGCAAGAATGGCATAATTAATACTGTCTGATATATATATATATATTTTTTTTTTTACAAATTAAAATGTATGTGAATTCATACTTTAGAATCTTCCTTAGAAAAGTTGGCGATAAATAATAAAATGTAGTGAGACTCTGTGTTTGAAAGAGTGCGTTTTTTCATTTGTATTGCTAATTCTTTGCCTCGATTGAGATGAGTCTGTGTTACGACCGTATGAATAGATTATATTTTTTTAATCCCGCCAAACAAGGTGTAGTAAAATAGGAAGTCTTTATAAGTACGAATTTTGTTTGAGATGAATGAGAATATTTTTTAAGCCCAGTAAGGCTAGCTGATAATGCATTTAAATTATTGCATTTATTGTCAAGTTTAATGTGTGATTCATTTTGGCTATTTGCCATCGTCTGCCGACGTTAATTACGCCAATATGGCAGTTCTAGCAAAGTAAACATAAATAAATCATTTCATATTCTATTTTTAACACTGCTACAGTTTCCGTAGCAACGGAATCCATTGTTGCCACTAAAGTTGTTCAATTTAATAATTAAGTGAAACCCCTCATTTCTACAGCTCTTAAGACCCAAAAAAGTGAAAATGCATTAAATATGAAACAAATAGAATTTTAACATATTTGCGCATTAAAAATAATCGAAGTTTTTTTCAGGCAATTCTGCATATTTTTCATTTTATTTCCTACGCATATTTTTCATTTTATTTCCGCCGGGCATAAGCAAGCGCATATGTCCGGCCCGTATATACGTAACCCCACTGCGTGTATCAATTGAAGCAATGAAACTTTGTAGGCGTTTTTCTTGAAACTAGAAATGGCAAATTAACGTCTTAACGTGGAAGTAGCGAAGGAAAACTATTTAATTGGTAACCGTAATGGGGGAAATGATAATCGATTATTAGAATGCGCAAAGCACCAAAAATTTCGAGAGTATGAAAAGTCAGGAATATGAAATGAAAATCAAAAATAAATCACCAGAGACCAAGGCATCGTGTGCGAGAATAATATTGCAATGATGTACACAACAAAGGCACTCGCAAGGAATACAAAATACAATATGAAATTAATTGCTCTTTCTTTCACTGACGTTTGTGGAATCTTTCCGAATAACGGAATATAATGTGCTCAGAATATTTCCGTAGAAATGACTTATGTTAAAGTTCTATTTATTTTTTCATACATTTTCCAGTTACAAGACCAAGAACTCTAGAAACGACTTCAGATTTTCTTTAACATTGAATCTGACACTATGAAATTAATCTATGTTAAAAATAAAATATGAAATTATTTACTTATTTAGTGCGAATTAACAGTGAGATTAACGTCAGTTTATGTAATAAGTGTGGCATTGTATTAAGAGTAATAAGCGTTTTCGCTTTGAGTTATGCCACGGAGCATAAGAGTTATGCCACGGACCTTTTAATTTTCAAAAGGAGTTCCAGAAAACAGGGTGCACTTTTGACTTCCAAATGTACAGTGTGCATCGATTGTTTCATGCAGGTTTTTTTTAAATTTAGGTAAAATTGAATAAAGTCACCTGCAACATGACTGCGGTAATGCATTGCCTACGCTTTACGAAATTCAAGATAAAATAAAAAGATTGTCAAAATCATGTAATGTTATTTATGTGATATATATTAATGCTATAAATTAAACCTTAAAGCAGAATTATATGAGGTAAAAAATTAGGCATTTCGAAAGAGAAAACTTTAGCCTTCATACCGCAAACCTTTCTTTTTTGATCGCCAGTGACAGTGAGATATTTTTGTGTCATCATGTTACAGTTGTCTCAAATTTCCACTCCTAGCGTGAGCTTTTCGTTAAGATTCAATCAATTTTCACTATTTGAGATTCCGATAACTGGGTTTAATTCGAATTATATATGTAAGGAAAATGTTCTTTTTCTACCGTGCGGAGAACGGGCAAGCAGCTAGTAATAATAATAAAATCAAACACACAAAAATATTATTTGACATAACTGGATTCTAACAAAAACCATGTTTGATAATAATTTAGGATAAAATTAAGAATATTTCAACTGAACAAGATATGTTAATAAAAGGACACATTTTAAAATTATTTATAAGGCTAAATAAGAAAATGAAAATAAAACAATTTCTACAATTAGGTTCAAACAGGAAGTATTTTCTTGATTTTGCCACAAAATTCAAATATTCTTGCATTTCCCTGACCTTCCTTCAATTTCTTCAAATTTCCCTGACCCAAAACTCATTTCCCCGACCTTTCCCTGATATTCCCTGTAGTAATAAACAAATGGGTGTATAGTGTAGCTTGCTTATTGTTTCAGTTGTAACTCTGAATTTCATCCTGAATTGCTAAAGTAAAATTATCAGCAAAATCTGAAAGGACAACATATTTTTTGGGAGTTATAATATTTTCCTTTACCCCCTTAAAATATTGTGATTAGATTTTAGCAAATAAAGTTATGTGCTTTTTACTGTCATTAAATTTTCAATTAGAGATTGTAAAAATTCATCAGTTAGTGAATGGAATGCAAATGAAAAATTGGCTACAGCAAAAAACATTGCTGACACATTAGAAGTAAACTGAATAAGGTACAATTGTAAAGCAAATAAAAAACTTTGTAAAAAACACACATAAGACATTATAGGTAAGTAGATACGTACGTTTTGACCAAAAATTGTTTTGGTCTTCGTCAGTCAAAGCCCTTCGTCACAAGGAACACAGGGAACTCTACTACAGGGTACAATTGTTTTAAACACATTGCTAAAGAAGCTAATGATACAATTAAGGGAAGAACTGTTTGTTCTACTGAATAATTTGCTTATCTCGTTCTCTGAAAATGTAGATCGAAATAATTATTTAATTTTTTATTGGCATATCTTAACATTTTAATGTTTAACGACCGTTTTACTCAAACAGAAGTTTAGTAAACCTTGATATAAAGATACATGGAAGACATACACCATCACCAAAAATTATACGGACCTTATGAAAATTATGAGCAGAAAGCAGAATTAATTTTTTACTGCAGAGACTGTTCTTGGCTGTAATAATGCATGTTCATAAGTGTGATTTCTGCATCACTTTTCAGACCCAGTATCTCTGAAACCAACTTCATATTACTCATGAAATTTATATCACATATTTCAACATATAAGACAACTTTCCAGTTGAAATTTCATAATTTTTCATTCAGTCCCTTTTTAATTATTTAACTGCAAACTTAGAAAATTTTTTGCAAAATGGCCATGTCTGACTAATCATTTAAAAAAAAAAAAAAAAAAAAGGAACAGCTTCTAATTAATCATACTTTCCATGGGAGTAGAACTATGATAAAAATTGTTAAAAGCTTTATAAGATATTAAAATATGAGGAATAGTAAGATGAGTATTGCAGTGAGTACACAAAGGGGCAGGCTCACCAAGAAGGTGTTTGTGAGTAAGCCTCGTGTGGTCAAAATGATGTGAATTTACGCTAAGGCTGCAATAATCAGTGATTTGTAAGATGTGTATGCATATGCTGGACATTGGCACTGTAACTATACATAATAGAGTCAGATTTCAAGTCTTTCCAGGGCACTTAAAGAGTCTGAGTAAATAATAAAGTGTTTTTGTTCATTCGAGATATGTGTAAAAGGCTTTCATAAATGGCTAGCAATTCAGCTATAAAAACAGAGCAGAAGGTAGGGAGTGTGTAACTGCAAGATTGAGAATGGCTAATATAGGCAAAGCCAACTTAGCTAGGATGGTCAATAAGGATTAGATTAATCAGAGGTCAAATTCAATCGAAGAATGATCAGGAGGTTGGCGAGAAAGTTAAACTTCGCATATTAAAAGAACACAAAATTAGAGCGAATAATACTCATTATTAGACGCCGAAAAACTGCAGAATATTCCTAGTCAACAGAGAGAATGGCAAGACATAACAAAGCGTTGGCCACCAAATTAATGAAGATAAAAACTAGCCAAATTACAGTAAACCCATGATAGAAAATTAGTTCAGAATTTTAACTGATGTGAGTCTATGTCCATATTTGGTAATGAAAGGAATAAAGTGATGTATGCATATATAAAGACATTAAGCATAGATGCATATTAATTGAGTGCAAATGTTCTGCATGAGGAAAGATGCTTTTTAACAGCTAGGAAAGCCAAAGAAATGTAACGAACTTATTATTGACAAGGAGCAAAGGGAGAAAGAATAATTTATGCATGAAATCTGGACAGATAGACAGTTAATTGAAATTAAACATGTGAAAAAAAGCATAATACAAAATTCTGAAAGCCGGTGTAGTTAAGAATGAGAAGAGAATTTAAAGTTAAAATGCTTGATTTAAAATATATTAAATTTAAGAAATTGAAAATAAATGACAATTAATATTAAATATGCGATTTTTATCACAACTATGCCATATGTTTGACGCGCCAGGCTTGTGTGCTGGTGCTTTGCAGTCCCACACAAACTGAGTGACAGGCTTGTGTGCTGATGTTAAAGTGCCAACTTCATACAAAGTGAACTATTAGATTTATTTCCCACATCCCAATTGGGCATGCAGTTGAACTTGGATTGTTCTAGAAGTTTCTGTTATGACATCACTGATGGTATATCAGGTATGGGCAACCTTTAAAAAAGTTGCGGACCATATAATTGGGTTTTATATGGGATTTTGAATGGTTTATATGGGTTTTACACGGGATTTTGAAATGTTCCGCTGCCGGATCAAAAGCCGTGGCGGGTCACATCCGGCCCGTGGGCTAGAGTTTGCTTATATGTGGTGTATATATACACTGGTGGTGTAAGCAGTGGTTTTCTTCTTGCTGTAGAAGATTGATGAGCCAGTCCTGTGTGGAGATGGATGTTTGCCTCTCTTCCTCTTTCTCAGTATAGGTATATTTTGGTAATGGTTGGGTCAGTTTTTTTTTGTAAGATATGAGAGGGTTTAGCAGTAGTAGTGTTTTCTTAACATTGTTCACAAAGTTACGATTTAGTATAATAAATTAACTTGTTCTTAGTACACTGGTTAGTGTGATTTATGATGGATACACATATAACCATTCGGATTATAGGAAATTGCAGAGCATTAGACTGAAGGGTAGCTAATTATTTTCTTAGCCCCTTCAACCACCTCTATTAAGTGAACCTCCTCACCCAAAGAACAATTTTTTAAGGCACCGATTTTTCACAATCTACCTAAGACCTTCTACACAAGACTACACAACCCTCTATAAGTGACCCATTCTGGTTCCCTGACCAAAATTTTTCTTGGTTTTTTTCAGAAGTAAAATAAGCGAAAACATATTCCAAACCAGTTGCTCTACTGTATATAGATAACAGATGAGAGTACGAACCCATTATGTACAAATCTTATAGGTTAAAGAAACACATCTAAAAAATGAGTGATTTTACTCTTGGAACAGCGCATTGATGTGATCGAGTCGCACGGAAAAGGAAATTCAAAAAGGACATTGGTGGTTACTTTTGGATGTAGGAAAACCCAAAAAGCAAATTTTAAAGAAAATAGATTTTATTATGCCAAATTCAGGATGCAAGAAGTACTTAAAATAGAATGGAATAATCAGAAATTTCTAAATATTTTATTAAAATTGAAATAAAAGTTTGTTTAAAATTATTTATACTGTATTAACCCACATAAACTACGGTATTTTTTGACCGATCATTTCCCCTTAAAAACTGACATGTGCTAAATTCGAGGCCTAAATATACGATTTTTCTAATTATCTTGTTGAAAAATTTTGGGTTCGTATTATATTCGGGCCAATACAGTATATTAATATGCAATTTTGTAAATAGCAAAATAAACATATTTTTTAGAATTTTCTTTTCTTCACTACCAAATGTTTATGTTTCTTTGAGGGACCACCTCTCTTAACGACCGATTTCTTGCTGAATAGAGGTTGGTTGCTCCAGAGAAGTTTCACTGTATATTAAAACTTCAAGTATGCCCGTTGCTTTTAAAAATAATACCCCATAGAATGAAATGTCCTAGAAGGAAAAATTTTGCTTGAATTTATTTCAAAACTATTTATAGTACTTTTGCTAAACAGTAAAGACTGTACTACCCTTTAATTAATAATAATAATTAAAAAAAAAAAAAAAAAAAAAAAAAAAAGTCAGCAACACACAATGCAAGTAGATACCTATAAGAGCTATTAACCTTGGTCTCTTAAAAATACTTCATATAGCTGTAAAATTGATCAAAGTAAACTTTTAGTGCCATCGAGTGGTCACATTTGTAACTCAATGTAATAAATTGGAGATTTAAATTAATCAACAGAATACTATTTAGATACATGATTTTTTTTTAGTTTTTAAGATAAGCAGTTATTTTTTTTTTTTTTAGTTAGCTAATATCTTTAATTAGTTTGATGAATATATTGCTAAAAATGCTTTTAGCTACTGTACATAAAAGGATACAAAAAGGAATGATATTTTTACTTAAAAACTTAAGATTCTTAAAAAGTTAAATACATAAAATTCCTACTAAAAAGCAGTTTCGGAGGAATGCTTAACCTCCTCTCTGCTTAGCTTATTGTATTTGATATTGGTTATATGTTCTTTCTTTCTTTCTCTTTTTGTAACGCCTAGCAACCGGGTTACAAAAACAAAAGAAAGAAAGAACATATAACCGATATCAAATACAATAAACTAAGCACAGCCCTTTCCAGAATAACCCATTATAGGCCCATAAATATTAACTTCAATGAAATAGAAAAACTAGCAGACTACAAAAAACATGAATACACACTGAAAATAGAAACTCTGCAAATACTAACAACAGATGGTGCAATTAACGATACTACGAATGCTCTATTAGACCCAAGTTGGAAAGCGATTTTAAATGAAGGAAGATGAGTATACAATGACAAGACTGAGGATGAAGGTGAAGCATGCCTCCGAAAATGAATTTTAGAGGGAAGACTTTTTAGAGGGAATTTTAGGCATTTTTTTAACTTTTTAAGAAGCTATTAGAAACATATAAATTTTAACATGAAAGAAAAGCATTATATGTAGAATGGAATAATAAAATAAATACTTTGGCTGCCCACTGTTCAAGTTCTTTTTGAACCAACATAAGAAGTTCTGACTTTGAGAATGGTAGAAAATATATTATTTCATTAATTCTGCCTAAAAACTCATCTCTCCGAAAATGTCTCTGAAAAGATTACAAAAGAAAACATTGTACTACAAAATAAATAAAGAAATTAATAAAAAAGAAATTAATGAGAAAGGACTTATATTTTCTCCAATTCAATTTCATTAAAACTAGTGGTCTCCCAGTAGTTGAAATTCGACTGTAATTCAACAAATTTTTAAGTTTAAATGTTATTGAGGTTCTTATCTTTTGTCAATGAGTATATTTATGAAATCATTGCATACAGTGTTTTTTTTTTTTTTTTTTTTTTAATTTTGTTCTGTTGCATTAGATGCAAGCATGTCATTATGCATTAATTTTCAAGTTATTTGAAAAATGTGGATGGTAGGAAAAAAGAGGTATAGATTGGCTAAACCATAATGCATTTTTTGACATTTCCTCTTTATTATTATTGATGCTGGCCAGGTTTTGCTAAAGATGCACAGTTATCTTGCCAACCTTTTTCACAGTATATGAAACTTAATAAGGAAGCACCGAATACTGATTCTGCTGGATACCGGATATTCAAAACTCCTTTGACTGCCAGATACAGAATTCAGCATTAGATATGTTTTAAGTTATGTTTATTTTTTTTATATAATTTCATCTTACAGGGTGTCTACCACAAAAAGTAAGCTTGATTTCTTGACCTTTTCTTGACTTTTTCTTGACCATAACAAATACGAAACTAATATCAAAAATACATTGTGCCAAAGATGCAGAATATGTTCTATCCAGCGATCTACGATTGGAGGAAATTTTAGCCATCTGGGGAAATTTTGCAGAAAAATATACAACTGATTTTGATTTTAACAATGAATTAAAAAATTCTTAGAGTTTTTCTTTTCCCTGCCCATTTTTAAAGCGATTTTTTTTCCAACTTTTTCACTGATCAGCCGTTAGCTTTTATTTAACTTGGACCAATTGCTATTTTAAAAAAAGAATATTTACCATTGATCACCGTAAAAAGATTTGCAATGTAGCTTGTACATAGCAAATCTTTTTACATCTATGGTAACATAGAACTTATGGAAGTCTATAATATATCATAAAACTTTGGGGAAATTGAAGTTATTAGCTATGAAACATGGGGATCAGTGATAATTATAATTGGAATCCAAGTTATTGTTTTTAAAAAAGAAAATAATCAAAAATCTGAATTTAACAGGGAATGAAGGGATAAAAAAAATTACTCTTAAATCCAACAATTTTAACCTTTTTTTGAGGAGGGAAGGTGGATAACTGATATACTTTTCTCAAGGTTTGAAGATACATACTTGCCAACTTTTGAAATTCCCAAGGTGTAAAACAACACGCAGTTGACATATTGAACTATTGTCAGTTCACTATACAACTATTTGGCAGACATTATTTCTGATGATTTCTGCTAAATAACATGTAAATGACATTTTAAATGAATTTTATAAATAGCAAATGAACAGTATTTTTAAGTTTTCTTATGAAATAAACCCGTGAAAAAATTAAGTTTGTCTTTGCATAGTTTAAATAGTACAAAATAATAAAATTTACATAACACTCTTAACATATATTTCTTAAACAAAAAAAAAAAAAAAAAACGTAAAAAGATTTGCAATGTAGCTTGTACATAGCAAATCTTTTTACATCTATGGTAACATAGAACTTATGGAAGTCTATAATATATCATAAAACTTTGGGGAAATTGAAGTTATTAGCTATGAAACATGGGGATCAGTGATAATTATAATTGGAATCCAAGTTATTGTTTTTAAAAAAGAAAATAATCAAAAATCTGAATTTAACAGGGAATGAAGGGATAAAAAAAATTACTCTTAAATCCAACAATTTTAACCTTTTTTTGAGGAGGGAAGGTGGATAACTGATATACTTTTCTCAAGGTTTGAAGATACATACTTGCCAACTTTTGAAATTCCCAAGGTGTAAAACAACACGCAGTTGACATATTGAACTATTGTCAGTTCACTATACAACTATTTGGCAGACATTATTTCTGATGATTTCTGCTAAATAACATGTAAATGACATTTTAAATGAATTTTATAAATAGCAAATGAACAGTATTTTTAAGTTTTCTTATGAAATAAACCCGTGAAAAAATTAAGTTTGTCTTTGCATAGTTTAAATAGTACAAAATAATAAAATTTACATAACACTCTTAACATATATTTCTTAAACAAAAAAAAAAAAAAAAAAAAAAAAACAAAAAAAAAAAAAAAAAAAAAAAGAAGCTACAGCGAACGGTTTTAATCCTCGCCTCAGGTCGGGAGGGAGAAGAGTGGACACTCAGCAGATGCCCCCTCCACACACACACCATTGATAAGAGGATAAACAAATCAGCTTCCTTTCTTCCAGGAAATCACCCGTGAAATCAAAATACAAATTAAGGAAGTTAAGAAAAGATACATAAAATAATTTCTCTGACTGAACTTAGCAGAAAAAGTTAGAAATTAAGAATTTGAATGAAATGGAAAAATCATAGTTGAGTCGCAAATCGTGACCTAGTGCTTCATTTCTTGACTTTTCCGTGACTTTCGTGACCTTTGCATGATGGTAGACATCCTGTCTTAGAGTAATAAATTACAAACCACTGACCTGGAGTTATCGGGGAATTTTCAGTTTCTAGAAATACCAGGGAATTCAGTAAAAAAGAACCTTTTGTTGCCTTGAAACGTATTTATAAAAAAAAATATTGTTGTCTTTAACATTAATATTTTTCAGTTATTTTCCTGTTTATGGTATTTTGAGATGATTAAAACATATTTTAAAATCTAGCTTTGTTTTATGACATTCACATTCTCCCCACACAATTTTACTCGTGTTTATTATATTTTACATTTTCTTTGACAATAGCATTAATATAATTGACATTAATGCTGAGCGGTCAACTCTGCAACAGCAACTGTCTGTTCTGCATTTCGTAAAGTTATGTGGAAAAGAAGTTGCTTTGCTCCACATTTGCTGCCTCAGTTCTCTAAAGAAGTACTTTTAATTTTTAATATCCACAGCAAACATTAGTTTAAAAAAGGAAGATGTGTAAAACTGTAGAAAAGAATTTTATATTATCTTCAGGAAAATTAAATACGATACAGTCAAATCTCGCTTTAGGAAGTCTGTTACAGCAAAAATCTCACCATAGCGAAGACTTTGATCATCCCCAAATCAAATTACAATGTGGAGATATAACAAAATTTTGTTAGAGCAAAATGATTTCTAAGGTGTCTTGGAATTTGTTAAAATGGGATTTGACTGTATAGTTTTATTAATGTTTGATTATTTGTAAACGATAACACTATGCAGCATGAAAATTGGCCCCGACATCATTGCTTCAAATTCTTATGTAAAATGCCCTCCTGAATACGAGCATGACCCTTTCTTAGGCCCATCACATACTGTTTTCTCCATATGCCCCCTCCCCATTTTCAACATCATTCGATAATTTTATAGTCGTGAATTTGATTTGAAAGAGGGAAAAGGATAATTTTAACTGTTAAATGTCTTTTGAGGGGCTACAGAGGTGAAAAGTTCTAAAACACAAACATTTGTAGCAAGGAGTAGAGTTGATGGGGGAGGGGATTTGCAACCTTAAATTAAAAAAAATAATAATAATAGAAAGGATCTGGGTTTTTCTTAATGCAATTTTTCACCGCTCCTACAACTCCAACGTCGTGTTTATTACAAAGTCGTTTTTATTACATATACATATATAATTCCTCAGTAATATTGAATAGAGTAAATAAATAAAATACTGTATATACATACTTTAAAAAAATATATATAAACTATAAAGTTTTACACAAACTTTAATATTAATTTTTAAAATAGTTCACGTTCGTAAAAATTCACGCAGATTATAGGGGACTTTTTTTTTTTCATTATAATAGAGTTTTGCAGTTGCAAACTGATCTATAATACGCTCAAAATCAGTCTTTTCAGCTTCATCTCTCTCAATACTGAGAAATGCAAATCATTCAGTCTTTCTTGCCCCATAGATGCTCTTAAATATATGAGAATCAGCTTCAACTGACTGAAGGATATCTCATAGCTAGCAAAAGAAACTCTGACTTGTTAGCATTATTTGTGCAACATCCCCCATATTGCACAATAAAATGCTGAAGGTCTTCGGGTCTTGATAACTTCAACTTAGTTCAGCTTGAGAACAACATTTTGAATTTTGCTGTACCCATGGTTTGGTATGAACTTGCTGCCATCTCACAGGTTCTTACTTTTGTATGACTTCCATCTTCAGGATCTATAACAAAAGTAAGCACACAATTCAGTATCCTAATGTCCCTTCAGTTCTAAGACCAGTTCCTCACAATAAATCTTTGCCTATCCCAGTAGTCCCGAAAACCTATACTATAAAACCTGAAACAGATTTGGAAGAAATAGAGCCACAGCCTGGACCATCTGTGTCCACCGATTATGATGAAGAGAATCCCAGTTATTTAGTTCATTGACAACCTCACTTCATTACCCAACCAGAATTGAATTATCTCAGTTGGGATTTAGAGTTATTTAAGAGAAAATCTCAACTTCTTGGATTTCGACTTCGGCAGTGGAATCTCTTAAAAAAGGGCATAACAATCTCTTTTTATAGAACCAGACAGTCAACTCTGAAATTACTTTTTTCAGAAAATAAAGGCTTACTGTTCCGCCCTAATTCAAATGAATTGATGAACTGAAGATGCCATGTGACCCACACAAATGGAGACTGTTTATAAACTCGTCAAAGATAAGCTTGAAAGATGTCCTATTGGCCAATGGAAATGATTTACAAACTGCCCTGATTGCATACTCTGGGGATATGAAGGAGACGTACGGAAACATCAGCCGAATTCTTGATAAAGTCTGTTATTATGATTATAATTGGAAACTCTGCACTGACTTAAAAGTTGCTGCTCATCTCATGGGCTTGCAAACAGGCTTCATAAGTGAATGGGACAGCCGAGCTTGAGACAAACATTATATCATATGGAACTGGCCTCTGAAAAACTAACTCCCGGTCAGAAACATGTTATTCACAATCTAATCTACTGGTCAAGTAGGAAAATACTTACTTGCCACCTTACACATCAAACTTGGATTGATCAAACAGTTTGTGTGCTGCAGATTAGACACCTTTTTAATGATTCAATGCTTAAAGAACATCTGAATTACAAAGAAAACATGCTCAAGAAAACAAAGAATGGCATGCATTCAAAAATGTGTGTGTGAACTTTTCGGGTAACAAAAAAAGTGATGATTATGTCATTCATGTAGAGGAACTACTGTCAGTGTACAAAGCCATGGGGTGCAACATGTTGCTTAAAGTGCATTTTCTTAATTCACACCAGGACTTTTTCCCAGAAAATTTAGGAGCTGTTTCAGATGAATACTGAGAATGGTTTCATAAAGACATTTTGCCCAGTTTGAAGGGAGATTTTCAGGGAGGAGGAAGGTGAGCATGCTGGCAGAATACTGTTGGTCACTGGTACGAGAAACTCCTCCTTCAGGGTACAAAAGGAAAGAAAGCACCAGATAACAGGGATCACTCTAGAAATGAAAAAGGGCAGGGAGCACATTACAGAAAAAGGGCAGTGTTTGGGAAAAGGGCATATATCACACAAAAAGGGCAACTTTTGTAATTATTGTCTACAAGCACATAAGGGTAGCTTTTATAAACATACTTTTATGTCCAAAAATGTGTTTTCTTAATACAGGGTGTCTACCAAATTTCTGAAAGTCAATTTCCTGACTTTTTCCCGACTTTTGGGAGGTCCCGGGAAAAAAATTCCTGAGCAATGCATTTTACTTAGGGAAACTGCACAATGCCCCTCCCTTGTCTTTATATTTGCATATTTTGTACAACTTCTTTAAATCAATTTTAACTGAAGTATACAGGATTAAGCTTTCATCAATTGAGAAACAGAAGCAGTTGCACTTTCTGATAGAATTAACAAACTGTTCTTGGAAATACGGTCCTAAGATATAAGTTACCAAGTAAGCTACTTTGTCTTTTACCATCCCGTCACGACTGATGAGCAGCGCCGGCACAAGGTTATCCGGCGCCAGCCTGCAAAAAAAGCTAAAATCGCTCCTCCGTTTTTTTTTTTTTTTTTTTTTTTACAGGAGAAATAAGTTTTGAAGAAAGCATTTGTCAAAAATAATAATAATAATAATAATAAATTTATTTATCGGGAAAAATTAATTTTTCTGCATTTCATATTTACAAACTTTTCTATAATTTCTTTTGTATATATCTCTTGACAGATTTCATTTTCAATAGCAATCAAAGCTAGATTTATGAGTCTTTCCTGAGATATACTTGACCGTAAATACGTCTTGATCAATTTTAATTTTGAGAATGATCTTTCGCTACTAGCAACACTAACAGGAATGCTGAGTAGTATTCTCAATATTATATTCAAGTTTGGGATGCACAATTTATTTGACATAATTAAGTTCAGAATATCCAATGGGTCATTCATACCGGCGGTAAAAATGTCTTTGGAAGCTACTATTTCGTCAAAAATTTCTTCTGCGTTAATATTTTTACTATCACGATATTGTAACAATTTTTCTAAATTACGGAATTTTTTTTTCAAACCCGCATTATCGATTTCCGATAAATTACACAAGAAACTAAAATTATCGCAGTGATTTTTCATTGCGTCAAATCTTTCATTTAATGATGCCCAAGCTATATCCAAAATTCTAAAAAAGACATTTGTCCTAAATTTCTCTTCTGGAGATTGAGGGGATTCGTCAGCATGTTCGTAATCGAAGTGACATTCTTTTTCCTTCGTCGGATTTCTTCAACAGTTTTAAAATGGGGCTCGCCATCCACTTCTTCACTAAGTTCTTTGGCTTTCTCAAGAATATTTTTGTAATTGACGTCACTTCTATGTTCTTGAATGAATCATTTTAAGTTACTTATTGCCTGTAAGGTTAGTGTGCACAGTAGCCTGTGTGCACACTAGAGTGTCATGATATTCAAACCCTTTTCTTGCAATTGTTTGCTGACAAGATTAATTCTGTTAAGCAAATCGTGCCAAAGTATCAAGGAACAAATAAATTTATAATCCTTGATTTTGGCGCACAGACTTAATTTGGAGAAGTGCTTCGTGTTGCACTTCTTTTGAAAAGCATTCACCTTCCGATATTTCAAAAAGAGCGTCATAGCCTTCTCCTAGTTGATATCTTGAAGGTCGAATGGCTTCAATTTTATTTTCCCATCGAGTGTTTGAGAGGGTTTCAATGTTAAACAGGAAATGTTTTTCAAAAGAATTGCCCATCGTTTAGGAGAAGAAGCAAATAAATTATGTAATTCTTGAATTGTCGAAAAAAAAGCTAACAGTATCTGCATTCATCTTTGCTGCATCGTTAATCATTAAATTTAAGTTACGAGCGGAACAAGGAACATAAAAAGCACGAGGATTTATTTTTAGGATATTATTTTGAAGACCATTTTTCTTCCCTTTCATATTTTGCCCCGTTATCATATCCCTGGCCTCTCGTATCATCTAGAGGAATGTTCCACATTTTCAACATTTCCATTACTGTCTCACATAGGCCGCTAACTTGTAGAATCCTCAACTTTAATAAAGCCTAAAAAATGCTCTTGATGACAGCCCCTCCATCACTGCAGACGACAAAACGTATGACGACACTAATCTGGTCAGTTTTGCTAACATCAGGTAAATAGACCAAAATTATAGAATAGTACTTGGCTTTTCGAAGAGATAGTAAGATTTTCTCTCTTATACTACTGCCAATAATTTGCAACATTTCATTTTGACTATATTTGCTTCATGATAGAATGAACTTTACTGTTGCTACCTTTAGGTCATAATGCTTTTTCTACGTGAAATTCCATAACTGGGTCGCCACTCCCAGTAATTCTATAACCACTAATTTTAAGAAGTTTCCGTTGTCTTTTTGGTACAGCCCATCAGATGAGCCTCCAAAGGCTAAATTCTGGCTGCCAAGGAATTTTGTGATCTCAATCAGTGTTCCTAATACATTTGACCAATGCTTTTTTTTCATTTTCATAGATCTCTTGTATTTCGGAATCAATTGTTGTTTTATTTTTCAAATTTTTCTCCTCAAGATCTCTCCATTTTAAGAAATGAGCGGGGGGGGGGGGGGGGGGGGACGTACCCTATGGCCGCCCCTGCTTTTACATATAGTAATATATGTTTCTAAAAGTTTTTACTTCCCTTTTACATATAGTAATATACAAAACCATACCCAGGGGGTTGGTCCTATGGATGCGGACCCTGCCCCTCCCTGAAATTATCACATTATATATTTATCCTATATGTGTGTGTGTGTGTGTGGGGGGGAGACAGAGATATATATTCAATCACACACACACATACAAACAGACCTCCCCCTACCCCCTCTAAAAAATGTCGGACCCCCTCCAAAATTATTTTCTGGGTACGGCCCTGGTAATATATGTTCCTGACCCCCCCCTCTATCTACGGCCTTGCAACACAGTTTATCGGACAAACAAACAAATTATATATACACTGCAATCGTTATTAATATAAAACATATCTGTCTAAAATCTGTCCATTTTTTTAAAGTTTTTGCTTTGGGGACAATTTGGCGCCTTTCAGTGTTTCGCGCCCGCCTGCAAAGAAGGCCTTGCAGGCCCGCTTCCGCCGGCCCTGCTGATGAGTCCCCCATTTTCCCCTCCTTATACAAACACATCGCTGATGCTTTCACGGTCCGAAAAATGCTTTGCAGTTTCTTTCGGTTTCCAGTCTGACAATTAGAGAGAAAGTTTAAAAAAAAATCATTCTTTTGGTGAATTTTCCGGACCCATTATCCAATTTCCCGGACCCATTTTCCAATTTCCCGACTTTTTCCAGACTTTCCGGAGCGGTAGACACCCTGTAATAGCAATTTTTTAAACAAATTTTGAAACCAAATTTTTTCACTTAATGAAATCTACACTTTTACAAAAATTGTGTAAGGCGTCCATTATGCTTTATTTCAACAACAATAACAAAACAAACAAAGCAAAAAAAATTAAATTTTGTAATCGCAAAATAACGGGAATCCGGTTTTGCCGACAAATTTTTCATAATCACGCCAATTTTCGGACCCGAAAATGACCGAAAACATTCAGTTTTAGATTCAAATTTTATCGTTTTTAGCATCACTGCAACTTTTCTCTCTGTATATATGCTAGTCTGCAACTAGTGGAGGGGAAATGGGACATTTGCCCCAGGCATAGTGCTGATATGTCAAAATTGAAAAGGAAAGAAGGGAGTGCCAAAACAAAGGTTTGTTCCGGGCGACTTGACCTCTAGTTGCAGCACTATATGCATAACTTTTGGAAATATTCTGTAATACGAACGCCAGTTTAGATAAGACGTGTCCGAGGGAAAAATAAATTGCAAGTGTACGACATAATAAAAAAAGAGGGGGGGGGGACGATAGTATTTTCTATCGTGGGCGACGGCAAAGGATTTTCTAAACAGGCAAGAAGTCTTATAATTATTGTTGTGTAATATTCGTAATTACATAATTATAAAATAACTCCCGACCCTTCAGAGATCGGAAAGAATTTGACCCTCTTGCACACATTTTTAATTTCCCAATCGATGAATTCAAAATAGTCTCAATGGCTCTCCCCACTGCGCATTTTCGCACGACTTGCATTCTCGCAATCGTCGAAAATTTCATTTTTTTTGGAGGGGCTGCAAAATAGACACAAATTTTATATTGACAGTTCCCACCCCTATCTCCGCCTAAAATAGCCCTATACATGGGCGCCGGCAGAATATTTCCCAGGGGAGGGGGCAAAGACTACTTTAACATATGGTTACCATGTTGGAAAGAGCAAAAAAGCAAGGGAAAACACGGCATACAAAAATCCAGGGGGGGGGCATTGCCCCCCTTTGCCCTATAGAATAATCATCAATTGGTCATCAATTTGGCTCCTATGCTGACCGGAAATTCGATATTTTCAAGTAGTATTTCCTGACTGCTGCACACCCTGCAATGAATCAATTTTTCCCTATTCTTTTTAATACACTCATGTCCATAAATTAAGGATAATTCAGAATCACACAGAAATTGATCTCTAAAATAAAAATTTCACCTGTGGAATGATCACACACATCTTGAAGAAGAATATGCAAATTACAGGAACACACCAGATGGCGTGGATGGTACGTCACAATGACGAGAGTGTAAGAGGGGTATATAAGGAATGGTGGCAAAGAAGTAAAATTGTTCACAAGCGCTGTGAAAGCCTTTCAGTGCAAAAACCGCATAGTTATGGCACAAAGGAGGCATTTGGATGATGTTTTACGTGGCAGAATTATCGGACGACTGGAATGTGGACGTACCCAGCTGGAAGTATCCGAGGAACTTGGAATCGCCCAGAGTGTCATCTCCAGGCTTTGGCAACGATTCCAAGATGATGGTAATGTGAGTAGACGTTACAGCACAGGTCGCACCCGAGTTACAACGCCGAATGAGGACCGCTATTTGGCAGTTACTGCCAAAAGAAACAGACGGAGTACAGCATCAGACCTGTCTCGTCAGCTCTCTTCAGCTACCGGTACGACAGCTTCAAGACAGACCGTGTACAGACGCTTAGGGCACGTTGGTGTATATGCTCGTAGGCCTGTCAGATGTGTTCCACTTACCGCAACTCACTGTCGCCTGCGATTAACCTGGAGTAGAGAGCATTCATTGTGGACACCGCAACAGTGGTCTTGTGTGATGTTTTCCGACGAGTCCAGGTTTAGTTTGGAGTCTGATTCTCGCCGGACATTCATCTGGAGAGAGCCAGGTACCCGTTACCACCAAGAGAACACCATTGAAAGACACCGTTACGGTGGTGCAGGATGGCTCGTTTGGGGAGGAATTATTCTTGGTTCCAGAACTGACCTGCATGTTCAGAGTGTAACGATGACAGGCCACATCTATCGGGATGTCATTCTGGAACAACATGTACATTTGTTTCGGGGCGCCATGGGTGCTGAATTTGTGTTTATGGATGACAACGCCCGTCCTCACCGTGCAAACATTGTAGACGAATGCCTTCAATCGGAGGATATCACCCGTATGCATTGGCCAGCATACTCACCGGACTTGAATCCAATAGAGCATGTGTGGGATATGCTTGGCCGACGAATTGCAGCCCGTCAACCCCCCCCCCCCCACCTGTCTACCGGAACTTCGGAGTGCATTGCTTGATGAGTGGTGTAATATTCCCCAAGATCAGATTGATCATTTGATACTCAGCATGCCTAGGTGTTGTCAGGCCTGTATTACATCGTCCGGGAGACATACTCCGTATTAACCATCCTACTAACCATGTTATACTGTTTTTTGTAAATAGGTTCTTTTTTGAAATTTGGTCAAGGGAGTAAAACTTGCAATTTTCATTAATTATGTCAAACATATAGCATCTTTTTTGCTCTTTACTTTTTGTTTAATAAATAGACTTTACAAATAAGTCAAATTTGTTTTGCTTCTTTCTCTTTCTTTGCCTGAACTTCATTATCCTTAATTTATGGACATGAGTGTACATCGATGGGGAGGAGTGTGTGTGTGTGTGTGGGGGGGGGGTTACCCAGACTTCCGGAATTGCCCTTGTCTTGAACTTTCCGTGCAGCCAGCCTTAAGTTTGGATGAATGTGTTTTGAAAATCTGAAAAAATAAACAATAACAAAGTGGCGTTTATTAATTACTTACAGCATTTATAAAACACGGTAAACCGCCATTTACAGTAGGAAATAATTTATTGTTATGACAACTCTTCTGGATGGCAGATTGTTTCTCTAATGAGATATTTTATGACCTCAAGCTACAGCGAATGGTTTTAACCCTCTCCTCAGGTCTGGAGGGAGAAGAGCAGCGACTGAGCAGATGTCCCCCCCCCCTCCTCCCCACACATCATTGATAAGAGAATAAACAAATCAACTTCGTTGTTGTTGGAGAGAGGCTTTTTTGGGGTCTAGCCGAGCGCCAGCAATGGTAAGGAGAATCAAAGAGAAGGGGAAACAAGGAGGGGAGGAGAGAAGGAGAGCAGCATTTTGATTGAAAAAAAAAACAAAACAAAGAGGGCGGAATTTTATCAAGAAAAAGGGCGGCATTTTACCGGAAAAAGGGCCCCAGGGCGGGCCGCCCCCCTGAAATGCTCTAGAGGGATCCCTGCAGATAAAGCATTTTAAAATTTAAATTGCATTTATTATGTTATCTATTATTATTTTTACTTATTATATTTTTTTTTATTTAAGTGTTAAAGTAATTTCTTCCCCCTCTACTAATTAAGTACATCTTGAAAAATTACTGATAAGTGATAAAAAATAGGGGGGGGGGGGGAATCCCTCGTAAACTGTACGTGATGGGGCAAAATGGGAGTCATATTAGGATTCGGGAGGTCATTTTATATAAGAATCAGCAGGATTAGTGTCAGGGCTCAAAAATTTTTTTTTTTTTGTAATGAGAAAATTTTCGACTATGTTTTTCCGGAAAATTTTCAATGTCAAAAAGACAATTTTTCATGGAACATATTTGAGCTTCTAAAATGTCCTCTTCCTGATGTTTCAATTGTCAAAATGCTAGGTCCTGATTTTATTTCTTTCTAACGCATTTATTGAATGTCTTCCCATTTCAAAAAATTTTTAAACTTCTCTATCGCCTTTTTTTTTTTTTTTTTTTTTTTTTTTTTTTGGGGGGGGGGGGGGCGCACACAATTAAAGTTTGCCCCGGGTTTCATAAACTTTAGTTGTGGCCCTAAAGGCATTTAAATGCAGTGTTTTTGTGAAAACTTATTTTAATGGATTTTGATTTCAACGTTGTTGGATCATAGCTTTTATTTAGGTTAATTTGGTGTCGGTTATTTTGTTTGTGTCATAAATCTATAATTACTAGCCGGCAAGCTGTCCAGCATCGCTGGCCCATGAAAATTTGCCGATCAGTAAGGTAGAATTTGTGCCTCTGTTAAATGTGTCAGTCTAACGACTACACGTCTATGCAGTAGTGTAGCCAGGATTTCATTTCGGGGAGAGGGGGGGCATCAAATTGTAAGCTAAAGTCGAACTGTAAACTTAGTATCAAACTGTAAACTAAGTAAAGGGTCAAAATTTGGGGGGAGGGCTACGCCACCCCCTCTGGCAACACTCCTGTCTCTATTATTTTTATTTTTTAATAGGAGTCGTGTTACTCTGAACTTAGAATTTCTTTCTGTTGAATTTATAGAATTCAGAGTTGAGTTGTTGAAACACGACTCTAATTTTGAAAAAATAAAATCGTAGATGCGTACTTGTTAGACTGAAACAGTAACACCCCCTCCTTTTCTTCTGTGTTCGCGTTGTGGCAGGAAGATTGCTTATTATACTGACTATGACTGTTAGAACACAGACATGTAGAAGGGGACATGTAACAGGTGCGGTCGTTGCACATGGCCCGTGCACGGCGGGTAGCCCATAGGTTGCACTTTTTGCTCGTGAAGAAGCCGTCGGCGGACCAGCTGATCGCCAGATGCAGCCGTTCACCAAATTGTGTGAAAGCGGACCGTAAATTGCATAGGCTAGACGTGAAGCGGTCGGATCAGCAGGTTGTCGAAGGCAGACGGCCTGTAGCAAAGCGGCCCGTGTGCTCTAGGTTGCACATTTTGGCTGCGAAGTGACCATCGACAGCCAAAACTGGTCGCCGAATGCAGCTAGTCATCTCAGATTTGCATTCACCCAGACAGCACAGCAAACTTGCAGCAAGCTTGATTTATCAAGTCAATAAGCTTGAAAATTTCAAGCGTGTAAGCTTAATGCAAGCTTGAATCAAGTGTTCTAGTTTACACTTGCCCAGCTTGCATTAAGCTTGACTTTTCAAGCTTAAAAAATTTTCCTAAATACACGGGGCGCCGGTTGGCGAACTCGCCCCACAAAATTTTACTTTGCCACGCATTTTCCCCCTCTACGCTGAAATTTCAATTTAATTTAATCTGTTTCCATCAAGTGTTCGTGGCTGGAATAGAACCCGGGACCTTTCGGTTGGGAGTCGAGCTCGCTATCCGTTCAGCTACTAAGCTTCACGCAGATATGACAAAAGTTTGAAGTGACTTATCATGCCGTTTTCGCGCCAGATTGAAAAGTGGGCGATGTGTTATTTCTTTTATTTTTCCATGGGATGCATCAAAATTTAAATAATGTTATGTGTGATTTAGAGACTCTACTAATAGGGAAATAAACATAATATAAACTTAGGAGCAGCACACGTTTTAAAACTTTCAGTACCGCAACACTCATGAGCAATACTGCTGGCCAAAATCGAGACAAACGACTGATTTTGAAATCAATTTCGTAGTATAATTGTATTTTATTTTGAAGAATTTCCATATTTGGAAATATAGAATGGGTTTACTTACTTAACACAAATTTTGTGTTAAGTAATCTGAAATCAAAGAAACAGATAGTTAAACGTTACTTCGAAATGCTATATCACAGTTGCTAACATGTATGGAATACAAACACTTTAGTCATTTTTGTAAATATTTCTTAAAATAACAAATAATTGAAAAATTTTGCTATTTTTAAACGCTAAAAATTCTCTTTACATTTGTGGTTAGTTATTTTCCTACATATTGGTATGCTATATCGATATAGAGCATTTTGAAGAATAAGTTTAAATTAATTTATACAAATGTAAATTTGAATTATTTTCATTGTTCATACTTTATAGTTAAAAAAATTATTTAATTTCTGAATTTTTTTTTAAAACTACAAAAGTGTAAGATGTAAGATTTTTGGGCCCTAAAATCTGTAGGCCCTGGGCAGTTGCCCCGTTTGCCCTGCCGGTAATATGGCACTGGTAATAAAATAAAACACATATTTTACGAACTTTCAGCAAATTTGAGGACGCTAGACAATTAATGTCCATTCTCTTTCCCAGATGGCGCCATCACTGCACACTTTGAAAGCTAAAATCAAGCTAAAGCTAAGCTTGCATTAATACGTCAAATTCAAGGAAATGTCAAGCTTGATTTAAGCTTATGTGCTGTCTAGGCATGACGTAAAAGTTTCATCACGATTCAAATAAATTTTCATTTTTTGAGATTTTGCATGACTAGGTTTGATTCCATTTATAGGTGGAAGGAAAATATTTTTATTCTACCGTGTGGAGAACAGGTACACAGCTAGTCTATAGATAATTCAATAATGCTATTAACAAAAAATTACACAGCTTTTTTAAATTTATTAAATTATTTTTAAATGAAAAAAGTATGTTGTTATAACATTAATAGAGCTGCTTAAAAAAAAAAAAAAATTAATTTGAGATACTCAAAAGGAGTGGGTTGTATTGACCTTTTCCTTTTTGCAGACCAATACCCTTAAAAAACAGTTGTTTAGAGGTAAGACACTCACACATTGGTCAGAGAGGCTTAAACTATCCAGTGATGAAAGTTCACGAACTCTTTGGTAGAACACAAAAGGCAATCTATATATATATAAAAGCTTTCTTGTCTGTTTATTATAGGTGTACATAATCATGTACAGTTAAAATTATATATATATACATATGAAATCAGACTTTTGTCTGTACATTACTTGAAATAAAAAAATTTTGCTGTTTTTATTTGTTTCAAGTACCTGTGAACCCAATTCGACTGTCAAAAAAAGCTTGCATAGCTGTCGTTCTGTCAGTGATGCTTTTTTTGTTTGGCATCACATAAATATGACTGAAGTGAATAAAAGGAAATTTAGTGACAAGATACGTTGTCACTCAACTTAAACTACAGGCATAAAAATATTAGAATTTTGATTAGATTTTGAAAAAATTGTTTCAAACTGAGTTGAGTAATTTTTGTTCGAGCATCGTGCAATAACAATTAAAGCGAATGAAATGAAATTTTGTGACATGATAGGTAGTCTCACCCAATTTCATTGTAGGTATTTAAATTAAAAAAATCTGATGTGTCCAACACATAACTTCCTTGCACGTCTATTAGATCAAATATCAATAATAGTAAGGTTTAGCGATTTCTAGCCAAATATTTCGATATCGCCAAGCTGAGTTCAATTTGAAAGATTTCCTTCTGACACTTTATTTGGCGATATTTCACCAAAAGCCGGCAAACTTGAGATAGTCTGCGAGATTTTGGGGATAGCCAAAGTAGTAATTGACCACAGACTTTCAATGAATTGAATGCATCCATACACCTCAATGTATTTAAAGTCATTTGGCTCACCCTGTAAATAAATTCTCAGTTGATTGCTGTCAAAAAAGATATTGAAAACAGTTAGATATTACAATAGTTCTAAATACAAAAGTTCAAAATTCTACAGGTTAAAGTTTTAGAGTTATACAAAATACGAAATAATTTTTGGTGCCAAATTTGGCGATATTTCGACAAAACTCGTCAATGTCGACGACATTTGGCAAAATTTTAAGCATGAACCAAACAATGACAGATTATCGCCAAATTTCGCGAAAACTTGCCAAGAACGATGAGAAATGGCGATACTTTCGGCATGGACCAAATGACAGACTATCGCCAAGTTTGGTGATATTTCGACAAAACTCGCCAAGGTCGAGGACAGACGGCGATTTTGGGCATGTACCAAACAATGACTGTCTACCAGGGGCGTAGCCAGAAATTTTTCATGGGAGGGGTTACGACTACTACAACTGATATATATGTATACGTGCATGTGATAATGTAGTGAAGAATATACATTTTGTATGGCAAAAAATTTCTCATGGGGGGGGGGGCTATGACCCCCTAACCCCCCCTTGGCTACGCCTCAGCTGTCTACAATTGTATTATATTGAAGATGTCCATAGACATTAAAGTACTGAAATTCTTTACGGTGGTCCTGTAAATAAACTCTCCAGTAGATTGGAACCAAAAATCGAGATGCACAACTAGATGTTACAACAATCTTATATATGAAATTTCATAATAGTTTTTGAGATTTGAGAGTTAAATATGCACACATGTACACCAAAAGTCGCCAAGCTTGGCGACTTTTGGCATAGTTCTTGAGGGAGGCACGTGACCGTGGTCGGACCATTACCTAACTTATGTGCTAGGACGGTATTGTGCTTGAAATGGATGAATACCCCTAAAATTGCCATTGACCGTAATGTATTGGAAATCTTTTGAGTATTCCTGTAAGAGAACTTTAAATGATAAGACACTTTTTTTAATGGAGAAATTAATTTTCTAACTCTTTACAGCATATATCACTTCTGAGGTGTTTGAAATAGCCCAATACCTTTAAAAAACGCTTTGATGAATTTCGGCCCATAGAGCGTAATGTATTTCGAATCTTTTGGGCGGCCCTGTACATAAACTATCCATTCGATTGCCACCAAAAGGGGAGGTGCACAACTAGATCATAGAACAATCCTAAATATCAAATCTCAACATTCTACGACCAATAGTTTTTGAGATATGCGAGTTACATACATACATACGTACGTACGTACAGACGGCATGGAAAAACTGGCCACAATAGACTCGCTGCTGGTCAAAATGAGTTGCAGACGCGTTAATATGATCGTGCATGCTAGCCTACGATGAGATGCATCGAAAAAATTTTTTAAATTAAATTTAGAGGTAGTCAAAATCTGTTTTTTTGTCGAAATTTGGCTCCCAAAATTTTTCGGGATCACATTACTTCCTTATACTATGTACAAGTAAAAAAAAAAAAAAAAATGTTTAATTAAATTCTGAGATTTTGCAAAAATTGTTTTAAAATGTGTAAATATTTGTTGTGCATCTTGTATTAACGACTAAAGCACATGAAATGAAATTTGGTGACATGATAGGCGGTTGATCAACTTAAACTATAGGCTTTAAATCTTAAAAAAATTTTGAGATTTGGCAAAATTTTTTTTAAATTGTGCGAAATTTTGTTCAGACATCACATAATAACAGAAATGAAATTTGGTGACATAAGCAGTTGCTCAACTTAAACTGTAGGCATTGAGCTTTTAAAAATTTTTGATTATATTTTGCAGAAATAGTTTCAAAATGTGTCAATTTTTCTTTGTACATCACATAATAATGACTAAAACAAATGACATGAAATTTGGAACATGATAGGTGGTGACTCAAGCTTAAATTACAGGCATCAAATTCTTTACAAATTTCAATTGGATTTTGAGAAAATCATTTCAAAATGCATAAATATTTGTTCACACATCACTTAATAACAAGTAAAGCAAATGAAATGAAATTTGGTGACATGATAGGTGGTCATTCAATTTAAACTGTAGCGCTCAATATTAATTATTATTTTTTTTTTAATTAGGTAGATTTTGAGAAAATTGTATCGAAATGTATAAATATTTGTAGGCCATCATGTTTTAACAACTAAAGCAAATGGAATGAAATTTAGTGATATGTTAGGTAGTCACTCAACTGAAATCATAGTTGTCAGTTTTTTTGTTTTTTGTTTTTTTAAATTGTGATTAGATTTTGGGAAAATTTATTCAAAATGTGAAAATATTTGTCTATCACATCTAAACCACAGAAGCAAATGAAATAAAATTTAATATTATCACAGGTGGTCACTTTAAATTAGGGATCTAAGTGTACTTCTAAATTTTTTATACATTTTGTGAAAATAGAGAAGGTTTGTTCCATTCCTGAAAAATGGTAATAGAGTAGAATGAAATTTGGAATTATGTTAATAGACAAGTTAATTTAAATTATAGATGCCAAAATTGTTTTAAAAATTTCATAGATTTTGAGATGTTGTGAAATTTGTATAAATGTTTGCTCTTGCATCCCTCAAAAATGGCTTAAGTGAATAGAATAAAATTTAGTAACAGGATCAACAAAGACAGAAACAATAAATGTTGGAATTTTATTTAAAAATTTGGATAAATTTTTAAAAATGCTTATTTGCTTTTTTTAGATTTTGTGAAAATTGTGCAAATTTTTCTTGAGGCATATTGTTAAAATATTTAAAATGAATCAAACAAAATTTAGATGCAGGTTAGGTATGACCTCGACTTGAAAAGGTCATTCAACCAGGATAAAACTTTAATTAAAAAAAAAATCTATTGTCAATTTTACCCAGACCTTTAATCTTTCAATAACACTCAAAAGTTATAACTTTGCTTTTTATACTATTGCCCATATGCCAGTTTCATTCTTTGTACTCCTACAATGCTGATAAAAATTCAGGCCTTTTTGGAAATTTGCATTATGTACTAAACTGCCAATGACGGTTAATACAGCTCAGGGCCGGTGATCGTGTGGGCTGCATGGGCCGATGCTCTAGAGGGCCTAAACATGACATCGATCCACAAGGTTGTCACGCATGGTTGTCAAATATTTGAAACAAATGTACGACCCGGCCAGTAAGGGCCGATACATCACAAAAAAAAAAATTCGAAAATCCCAGAAATTAAAAAATACATAAAACAGGCCAAATAGATTGATAAATAAATATTTTTCAGAAACTTTATATAGTAAGGTAAGTTATTAATATTACCGTAATTTATGGAAGAAACGCCGCGGCGTTTATGAGTTTAAAAGTTAAGAAATAGTAAGTGCGATGTTTCTACCGGGTGTGGCGTTTACAATATTTTTAATTTTTTTTAGCCTATCTTCAACGAAAAATCGAAAAATTCGTTTAGTGATAATTTTCTCAAAAGATGGCGCCACCACCGACACGTACTCTCTAGCGTGCACAGATCACAGCGTAGCGAATCAGAATGCGAACCTACCCCCATAGAAAAGAGGTTTGATCTTTGATCCAGTTTTGGAGAAAGTCAGAGCACCCTGAGATGGGTCCATGTCTCGTGCTCTGAAGTGGATGGCTTCATACATCCAACCGATGTCTCCTCAATTAAGTAAAAAGAAAAAAAAATAGAAGTAAATCTTTTACATCTACATTTTAGAACTATAATTAAATTTTAATGAAGTTTTGAATATATATTTTGAAGGGTTAAAGTTCTGTAAAATACCGCAAAAGTGCACTACCCTCTATTAAATGCACCCGTTTTTCACATGAACCTCTATTGTTCTTAAAATACCGAATTTCAGCCAAAATTAGTACCTAATGTCTATGTTGCGCACGGTGCGAGTTTAACCCTCCCCCCCCCCCCAAAAAAAATAAATAAAGTTAATCTGAAAGTTTTTTTTTTTTTCGCCGCGCGGCTTTGCACCCTGTGCACTCTATGGAATAAATACTGCCAACTAATTGGTATGCTAAAGAAATGCTGAGTGCTTTTAAAATAAATCTCAATGTTATAAATATCAAAAATAATAAATAAATAGCATCAAGAGTTGTTACACAACATTCAGTTTAAAACAACAATTTGCTGAAGCAAGCTCATTACGTAATCAACAGCTGCGGGGGGGGGGGGGGGGGGGGGGAAGTTTACTTTTAACTGGAGCCTCTTCTCACACATCGATTGCTGTTTTCATTTTAATGGCGCCTGGTAGTCTGTCCGAACTTTGTGCGGATGCAAGAAGGTTTTTAGAAGTTATTTTTTTATTTCTATAAATTCGCCTTTGGGAATATAAACATTGATATCTGATTATTTGAAAATAGAAATCGTAAGCTTCGTAAAATAGTGGCAAATACTTTAAAACATTCTATGGGAAGGGGGAGAAAAAAGATTTTTTTTACCGTTTATCCAATTTCACCCGAAATATATCCGATCAACGTAATAGCTTTTTTAATAAATTAGGTCTAATAAGTAATGCAACATATTTTTTATTTATTTATTTTTTGTTAATTAAGAAATTATTTTAGAAAACATTGAATTTTATCTGGCATTGACTTCTTCTGAGCACGACCACCCCCGCACCCCACCCACCCACCACCACCAACGATCGCGGCCGCGGCGTTTATGACGAATTTCTAGCTAACTAAGCTCATTTTCGTGGGTGCTGTATTTCTTCCATAAATTACGGTAACTACTACATTAAATTAATACTAATATTCAAAATGATGATAATGTAAACGATAAAATAGTCATGTAGTACCAGTACATGCATTCAAATTTAAAATTCTACATTTGTGTTAGGGTTTATTATTTGGCCCCTCGTCAGAAAAGTCTTGTACCACTACTGGTAAATAGTATACAAAAGGAAAACGGATGGTTGTGTTGTGACATCCTTTTCTAAGTGCAACAAAACTTGAAAACTTTCAAATGCCAAGGTCTTTAAAAGTAAAGAGTAATAGCTAAAAAACCTTTTTTCAGATTGCAGGAAGGCGTAAAAGAAAAAAAATGTTATTACAGGACACAAGTCCGGTCCGGCCAGTTGACAAAATATTTATCAATCCAGTACCCATACCCGGCCTGAGCAGTTCTCTTGAGACAAGCACTTTACAATTGGAGTGGCATGGTAGGCTGATTCGCACAAGACTTTAACGGATAGTTGAAAAAGACAGACATCTAAAAACTTTTAAACATTACTATCTAGTATCTAAGACCTGTATATAGGCTTCGGGTCATACCGGACCCATAATGCCTCAAAATTGTCTTATAAGCAATTGCCAGAATAGGAAAATGTGTTTAAAAAAACTATAGCATGCCCATATTCCAGTGAGAAAAATAAAATAAATAGACGGTAACTTTAAATTCACAATGACACAAGCTGCGAATCAGCGAGGATGGGTTCTCTCAAGTACAAAAGAAATTGCGGAATTCTGATTTCTGCACACCTGTGAAAAAGTCTCGAAAATTTCAAATTACTAGCTGCCCTGGATAGTGTCTGTTCTGTTTGTATTTAATTTTTGTACGATGTTTTGAAAAAAATAAGCAAAGATTTAAACCAATTAATCTAATCAATATTCGGATTTAATAAAGTCATATTCAACATATGTATATTGGGGGCGGGGGAAATCCGCATTCACCTAGCCAGAATGCTGTCAAACCTCATTAGTAAGTCACCTGTATAAGACATCGCACCTCATACTACATCATCTTTCGGAATTCTCAACCTTTTTAAATACGTGTTTTCACATACTTTACTCCGCTTATTGCGTGGCTATTATTTCAACCATTCCGCTTAAGACGGTACTTTTAAGAGTGCAAAATACAAACTCAATCCCATTTCTTTTGTAAGGTTATCTACCACAACCACTTAATTTTTGTTGTGCAGGACTCAGCATTTTTCAATTCCTATTATTAGCTCATTCTCTCCCTATATATACCTTGTACAAATTTTCAATCGTTCATAAAATACTTTTGTATTCATCCACGCAAGTTCAAATACATTTTTTAAAACTTGTAGTGGATGATACTGGATGTTAATACAGTTTTGGTCCCAATCAACTGGAAAGTTTATCTACAGGACCGCCCAAAAGATTTGAAATACATTACCCTCTATGGGTAGAAATTCATTAAACTGGCAATCTCAAAAACTATTAGACATAGAATGTTGAAACTTTATATTCAGGATTGTTGTCACATCTAGTTGTGCACCCCCATTTCAGTCCCATTTGACTGGAAAGTTTATCTACAGGGCCACATAAAAGATTTTAAATACATTACGCTCTATGGGCAGAAATTCATTAAAGCATATTTTAGAGATATTAGGGGGTATTTCAAACGACTCAGATGTGATATATGCTGTTAAGGGTTATAAAATGAATTTTTCCATGGAAGAAAGTGTCTTTATCACTTATAGTGCTGCTACAGGAACACTCAAAAGATTTTCAACACTTTACGGTCAATGGCAGTTTTAGGGACATTCATCCATTTCAAGTACAATACCGTCCTACCATATAGTTACGTAATGGTGCGACCACGGTCACGTGCCTTCCTCAAGAATTACGCCAAAAGTTGAGAAGCTTGGCGACTTTTGTACGTGTATCTGTATTTTACTCTCAAATCTCAAAAATCTATTAGTCATAGAATGTTGAAATTTCATATATAAGATTGTTGTAGCATCTAGTTGCGTTTCTCGATTTTTGGTTCTAATCTACTGGAGAGTTTATTAACAGAACCACCCAAAAGAATTTCAATACATTAATGTCTATGGACATCTTCAATATATTACATCTGTAGTCAGTCATTGTTCGGTCCATGCCCAAAACCTTGCCACTGGTCATCGACCTTGGTGAGTTTTGCCAAAATATGACCAAATTTGGTGCCAAAAATTTTTTCTCATTTCGCATAACTCTAAAACTTTTAACCGTAAAATGTTGAAATTTTGTATTTAGAACTATTGTAACATGTAACAGTGCATCTCTTTTTTTTTTCAATTCCTACTATTAGTTCACACTCTCACTATATATATATATATCTTATTCAAATTTTCCAGTCCTTAATAAAATACTTTTTATTCATCCACTCAAATGCAAATAGTGTTTTCAAATGTTAATTCATTAATTAAATTTAAGAAAAAGTAACTAAAATAAAACTTTTCTTTGTTGACCTAAGTAGGAATTGACTTAGTTTTTTTTTTTTATATATTACTTGTTCCTTACGGAGATTATTTCCTTATCCACAAATTTTAGGACTTCATCTAGGACTCTTCTACGTTTCGACTTCCGTATGTTGACAAATTAAAAATGACAGATTGTACAGTTAAATTATAAGTACTATGTATGCTCCTTAATTTGTCATCCATTTTATTAATTTAAATTCTTATTCTACTAATCTATTTAAATTATATAATGTAAGTTAATTATAGGCACACTTATTATTTGAACATTCAGAATTTCGATATGCATTTAATATAAACTCTGCTTAAGAAGGCACTCTTAGTAAGTCACTTTTAAGTGGCTTCGCTTCGAGAGGGATGTACTAACGAGGTTTGGCTGTATTATGATCACCTAATACCCAAAATTTAATTATGAACACCTTTGGCTCACTCTCTATGTATGTTTATAAGTATGTATACTATTATATCATTCTTTTATTATATGAATTAAACTTTATACAACAAATTAAAAATTTTATGAATGTATTGATCGCTTCATTGATGGGTAGTCAGCTAAATAACAAAGCAAAAATGTTGTTTTGGAAACTCAATATTATTTTGTTCTATACTCATATTTATTGAGGCATGTTATAGGTTTAGGCGCATCCATGGAGGAGGCTAAAGGATCTGAAGCCTCCCCCTCCTAAAGATAAAAATTAGAATAAAAAGTTTTTAAGGAGAGAAGTGTTACTGAATCATTGAATTAAATTATTTTAAAAGTTGTCTTTAAATTATTTCTAAAAAATTTTCAATAATATATATTGGGTGTTAAATAATTTTTCGCGGTTAATGCCACATACAGTTGAATTTGATTTTAATGTCATTGAAGGGAACAGACCATTTAGGATGCTCTAAGCGGGTGACGTTGCAAGTGAGCTTCTGCACTTTAGGCGAGTGATTGGACGTACAAAATATCTTAATCATTGTAAAACGTTATCATTAGTATAACAGAGTTCAAATGAATCCCCCTCCCCCTGCTATAATATCATAGATGCGCTACTGATGTTGGGGGCCGCTCTGATCGAATCGCCCGGGCCATTTCAGCGGTCTAGTTTGGCCCTGCTTTAGCTAATAATATACGAAAAATGTATAACTTTTAATTTTTGATAAAGTGACAGCTACTACGCTATGTGTTTAAATACTGTAAGACATGCAACATTTTGCAACTTATGCCTACCTTGAGAATAGGCTGAACTACTTTTTCTTTAAAGTTCTTAGACACAGTCACCCTTTCAATCATTTCCATGTCATCTAACAAAGAAAGAGAGAGACAGAAAAAAAAGAAAAGATAAGAATTGAATTAAAGATATAAATTTAAATTATACTAGCATAATTTTTCTGTCCCCCCCTTTTTCCTTGCATAAAAAAAATATCATTAACATTTGATCAATGGTTGCATTATTCTCTATATTTAAACTGGGATTTAAAGTAAGATAAAGAAAAGACGGACTGATCTGTTTGAGGTCAAGAGATTTTGATTTTAAAAAAATCATTAGAAATTTATGTTACAATTTAAAAATCTCTCTACATTTAACCATGCTACATACAACTGTGAATCAAAGCAGATGATTATTCTCATCAGCTACTTATGCATTTGCATAAACTATATTAAAATCCAACAAAGACAGGGTTGCCACCAAACTATCACTTTCAAATTTCCTGATATTGCAGGTCAGAATACACAAAATCTACAAGACTAATCTTTGCAAATTTCCTGATACTTATGCTAATTTGAGTTAATCTTTTGCATTAACTGGGAAATGAAATAACTTAGCGATTTGATTAATTGGTATTCAAATGTATTTGGATTCAGAAATCAAAACTCAACATTTTTTTTTCTAGACAAACCCACAATATTAAAAAGGCTATCAAGTCAGAAGGAACAATTTGAGAAGTATTTGTAACAAATGTAAGGAACATTTTGTTTATTTGCAGAGCACTTTAAAAATGTGAGTAAAAATCACTATACTCTGAGTACTTAGAATAGGCATGCCAAGGTCACATTTTTTCCCTTGTTACGCATAGGAGAGAGAAGTCCTACTCTTTTTCCCCCCTATACAGCAGTTAAGGAGTCCCGATAGCTTTCTCCCATTTATTGCGAGAAATTTCATTTGTTCTTGATTGCAAATTATGCAATTTTCACAAACATAGTGATAACTAAAGTGTTTGTTTTGCTTACGCTCCACAATCATGAAAGCCCTGATGTCAGGAGACAAGAAAATTGTCTACAATGTGTACAGCAACTGTAAAGAGTTGGTGACATCTAAACTGGATGCAACAGTACAAGAACTGTTTACACAGATGTTAAAAGTAACTACTCATGTGTGTGGCATTTTGTACAGTACAGTACAATGAATTTGTGCTGAGGCTAATAGGAGTGCAGCTGCTGATGTTGAGAACAATACTTCACTTTTTGAGTTGCCCAAGAAAAAAAGCTCTCAAACAAAACCTATAACAGATTTGAATGATTTTGACAAAAATATCATTCATCGAACTGTCCAAGAGTTTTATAATAGAGAATGCCTAACCATCGCAAGCTTAAGAGTTTGCTAAGCAAAAAGAAATAATTTTTATGGATGCCCAAAAGAACTATGGGTAATTAAAAAAAATCTTGGCTTTTTGTACAAGAAAAGCAACGATGGTCGAAAATTTCTAATGGAAAGAAACGATGTTGTTGTTTTTCGCATGAGGTTTTTGAGAAAAATGCATATTCTGAGAAACGATTCTTTATCCAGGCCAGTTATATACCTTGATGAAACTTGAGTAAATGCTAACCATTTGCCTAAATATATTTGGCAAAGTTCCACTAACCAAGGAGGCTTAAAAGTTCCATTGGGGAAAGGATTGAAATTGATCCTTTGTATGCCAGATCTGCTGATCAAGGTTTTATTCCGTCTGCACAACTTGTATTCCATTCAAGAAGTACAGATGACTAACATGAGGAAATGAAGAGTGAAGTATTTAAAAGGTGGTTTCTTGATTTACTAAGTGGGTTGAAGGAACCATGCATCAATTTTATGACAATGGTAGTTACCACTCAACATATGCAGCAAAAATTCCCTCTACAAAAGCAAAAATGGCTGAAATTGTCATATGGCTTCTTAACAAACAGATACCTCACAGTGCAAATCAAACTAGACCAGAATTGTTAGATATTGCTGAACAACAAAGAAAATACAAAATGTATGAGCTCTATCAAATAAGGTATGAAATGGGACATGAAGTGGTGAGACTTCCCCCATATCACTACCAATATAATCCAATCGAACTTATCTGGGAGCAAGTGAAAAGTGGAATTGCACACAAAAATAAAATTTTCAAAATTAAAGATGTAAGGAAGTTATTAGAGGAAGCACTATTAAAAGTATCAGTGGATGACTGGAAGAAATATGTGAAACATACAGCTAAGTTAGAAGAAGACTATGTAAAATCAGGCATCAGAAAGGAGGCAATAAAAAAAATTGTAATCAATTTGCAATCAGATGACGGTGAAAGCAGATTCAGTGAAAGTGAAGAACTTTTTTAAATGGTAATTATAATTTCAGAATGTTAAAAATGGATATTTTTTATACATAGAATATTTTATTTCTTTCAAAATGAAACATTTGATACTTATAATTAACCGTCTAAGCATACACATACTTTTTGTTAAATTTATTATTTTACTAAACTTTTTAAATGGTATACATCTTTTAAGTTTTTTAAAATGATCATTACCTAATATTCCATTTAAATTAAAAGAAATCTGGTTTAAATTGAATTATAAATGGGAGATAATCCTTTTGCGGGTCATTTTCTTTGTAATAATGAAATCATGTGCAGAAAAACTGAGATTTATCGGAACCATGGCAATGAAAAGGGGGAAAGAGGGAAGCGTGGAAAAATAATGCGAGCTTGATAAGCTGATTCTAAATATAGTAGAGTCTTGCGTATCCAACATAAAGGGGCCGACACAATGTCGGGTAAGCAAAAATGTTGGATAATAGGGAGGAATCAAGAAAAAGCTTCTTAAACGTTAAGCTGCATTGTATCTTGAAACATAATACATACATACATATGTTATATTACAATTACAATCTTGTATCATAATCATGCTCTACAGATACAAGAAAACAATTGAAAAAATTAGGCATGCACCGAATACCATATTTTGCCGAATAACAAATACCGAATATTTGATCAAAATTTATTAAACTGTTATTAAACTTTAAATTACACAATGATTAATTTATTAGTTTCTTTTTAAACAATATTTAATATAACATATAGTGTAAAACTTTAGAAATTAAAATACTGCAAAATTTGAGATCATAGTGTTTCCTTTACATATTATTAATCATCATTTTAAATATTTGTGAAATGATAATTTCTTTTTAGGTGCATATTTTATTAAAAAAAATTAGCAGTCAATTGGCTTCACATATTTATGAACACTTAATATTATAAGTTTTTTGTTGTTGTTGTTACTATTTCATATTTAAATGAGTTAGTAATATTTAGGTTAATGTAATGTGTCATATGACTAAAAAAAAATTGAAAAGCAACGAAATTTAAATTTCACCTGAGGATTTCCTGTTACATTAAAATCACTTTTGAATGTGATATTAGTAAGTAGGAACTTGAATTAATTTTGTACTATGATATTATACTATAACTGTCATTCATGATAATATAAAAACTATGTGTTTGTTTACCAATTGTCAACTATTTAAATTTGTTTATTATTCAGTTGACGAATACTGAAGTATTCGGCCAAAACGAATATTTGGTCTGCCTGCCAAATAGGCAGTATACTGAATACTAATCAAATATTCGGTACATCCCTATAAAAAATGAACTTAAAGTTACATAATTACAATAGAGTCTTGGCTTATCCAACATAAAGCAAGCGGTACGATGTCGGATAATAAGGAGGAATCATGAAAAAGCTTCTTAAACGATAAGCTATATTGTATCTTGGAATATAATACATACAAACATATGTTATATTACAATTACTATCTTGCATCATAATCATGCTTTACTAATACAAGAAAAAATTGGAATAAATGAACTTACAGTTGCATAATTATCTATTGTCTGAATTTATATGTGCTGTATGGTGCACTTAAAAGTTCAGTCCTGTGAGGATTTAAAGAAATTTTTTATGGTAGTCTGTTTATCTGATGAGTGCCGTTTCTTCACTGCCAAATCTCGCCATCTTTGTAGCATCATTATGTCAATTTCTGTAGCTTCTTGTTGCTTAATGTATTGAATTACAGTCTCTAGGTGTATGATCTTTATTTTTGTTGTCATTGCAGTTGACAAGAACAATTATTTCTCAATCAGTTATTTCATGATTATCAGTCTCCATCCAACTTTTGATTTCTTCCAAAAATACATCCTCACATCCAGGAACTCATGACCTCGGATAAATGAAGGACAGATAAACGAGACTCGACAGTACACAGAGTATAAAAAGCTATAACTGCTCACATAAACTTGTGTTTTAATTATAATTTAACCTAAAAATAAGTATATGGTTATATTTTACTTGTAATTAAACATTAAAATAACCAGAACGTTCTTTACATATTATTAACAGATTTAATTTTCCTCTAGACATAACAAAATTCTTTTAGCAGAATCTCAGATTTTAGACATTTTCCTTTATTAAACAAGTGTTTGATGCAGATATTAAGTGTAGAGATGTTGGCAGCCCAGAACTAATGATAATTAAATTAATACTATTGTTAAAGAAAGAGTAAAATACAGCAATTCAGAATAAAATTATGAGGAAAAAAAGTGAATGTTGGGAAACAATGCTAGATTTTAAAAATCTCAAATTACCAGAGAGAAAAAAAAAGAAAAAGAAAAACCTTGATTGACTACAGAGAAAGGTAACTAAACATTTTTTAATGCATATGCATCAAGGAGTACAAATGGTGATAGTCAGTACTGAAAGGGCATGAGAAAATAGACAATAAAAGTTAAAAGCGTCTAAAAATCTCTTGCATGTCCATCAGCACTAACTTCTAAAACATTATACTTCAGCAAAGTTGACACACAGTAGAAATGGTTTAAAAAAAAGAACTTATCATTTTTAGATTTAAGATTAAGTGCTTCTAATACGTATATTAAGAGGTAATAATTGTATATTTACTAAGCATGCCTACAGTAAAATAAGAAGCTTTTTCATTTTTATGGATAAATAATTAACTAGACAAATAATTGCTTCCCCCCACACACACGCAGAAAGAAAAAAAAGAACATACATACAAATATTTAATAAAAAATGCATTATAAGGACAAAATAATGCACTTTACCAATATTTTCACTATATCGTTGTCTAGCAATGTCATCAGCCTCAGAGCGTAGCTGCAAGGCATAGGAAGCAATTTCATCACTTGCCAAATTAGAAGTCATAATAAAAATTGCATCTTTGCACTCAATAGTCTGTCCTTTACCATCTGTCAATCGACCCTGAATTATAAAATTTATGGAAAATTCTTGAAAAACAACAGCATATTTCTAAAAGCAAATCAGTAATACATCACTCATCAAAATTGAATATGTGCAGGAAGAGTACAGTTCTTACTTCATCAAATAATTGTAATAATATTGTCAAAACATCTGTATGAGCTTTGTCTACTTCATCAAATAATACAACAGCATTTGGGCAATTTTTAAGCCTCTTAGTTAACTGTCCTCCATCATCATGCCCAATGTAACCTGGAGGGGATCCAATCAGTTTGGCAACCTAAAGTTGAAGAAAAAAAAAAAGTCATGCTAATTAATTATAAATCACTCTCTGAAAAAGCATTTGCTTTTCACAACTATCAGAAATAAAATCATAATGTGGAACTTCTGAACTCATTCATTCATTATATCATAATTATTATGTGAATTCATATTGCTATGTGTCCAATAAATGTTTTCAAATTTTTACTGGAAAATAGAAAAGTATGCATTTAAGGCGACATACACTGGTAGAAAATGAAACTGAGATTTCCCATGTTAACCTGCGGGAAGCGCTTTCCATCGTCCTACGTTTACAATTTTTGTTATTTTAAATCAGTTTATTTTCCTTGCCAAGATATTAATGTGATTAGATATTAATAGATGCCAAGATATTAATATTTAGTTTCTAAAATTTTGATATCAGTTCTATTAATATTTTTAATGTTCAGTTAAAGTTAGGAAAAACAGATTTTTTGTGTTTGAACAGCCATAAAATATTTGCTAATTAAGATAAACGAATTTCGTAAACGGGAGATTCATGCTCAAAGTGTTTACTGATTTTTCAATAAAAAGAAAAAAATATTTGATGAAAAATAAATTTGCGATAAACAAAACTATCGAGTCTATACTTCTGTGAAAATTCTCCGCCATAGTAGAGTGCCACCTGGATCATTGAACAAGCTAGCTGCTGGCCAGAGTGTAGGGCAGAGAATGATAAATTGCTATTCCGGGGCAAAGAGGGCTATTCTCTGGCTGTGGTCTATTCTGTGGCTATTCTTGAGGGGGGGTTGGGTTGCATGTACTGTACGTATGAGAAGGGGAAAAGAAATTCTGCTCTGGGTTGGGATAGGTTGGGAAAGTGTCTGTCTGCAGATAACCTGAAAAGGGAAACCGAAATTTTTGTTCTCCAAAGTGTGTGAAAAGGAATAATATTGTCAAACAAGAATTTTTCAGAAACTTACAGAGCGTTTTTGTGGAAAAAAATGAAGTTGCTTTGTAATAACTTTTACAAATCGGGACTCATCTACTGCTTCTTTACATTTAAAAATACAGCTTTCAATCTTCTTTATTCTTGTATAGCTGCCAGACAACTTTTTTATGTTGTACAAAAATTGCCTTCAAATGAGAGAAAAACTGAAAGGTATGGTGGAGGAGTTTTCATAAGAGAAATCATATGTAATAAAAATATTTGTAAAGTGTTAATTAATTAAATTATTAGATACAGCAGTAGAGATTTCAGTTTTTTTCCTTTTCTTTTCTACAGGATGATTTAAATACTATACACAATACAACAAAATATTTTTTTGATTCATAAGCAGTGGTAGCAGCAGGAACATAAAAAAATATAGGATTTGTGTTTCAAAAATATAGGACAACCTCTTGTATGTCATACGCTGCAAATATTCTGCAGGATTTTAACGTACAACATATTTAAATACATATTGAACATATATATACATCCACACAATAAATTATAGCAATAAATATATAATAGGATTGAAGAAAAGAAATAATTTCCCCCTACTTTTGTGTGACAATTACTGCAATTTGAAATTTTTTTTTAGAATCACAAATAATAAATTCATATCTTCAGGCATTGCACTGAAGCTCTGTCTTAAATTTGCTGATTGATCAAACTATTTTATGTAAATAGTTATACAAAGCACAATTAATTCTTTCGTGTGGGAGGGGATGAAAAGCAGTGCATTTTGATTAATAACAAGAATAAATGCAAATTGCAAGATAGATTTGAATTAACTAACAAATTTTAATGGTATAATAATAAGTGTAGAATATTGATTTTGCTTTTAAGATACAGGATTTGCATTTACTCAGATTTTTGAGTAATTTACCCAAATTTTGTTGACTATAATGCAAAAAAGTACACACACATAGTGGATTTTGTATATGGAAAAACCCATATTTCTCAAGATAATGGGCCTTTGTGACCCACTTTTCCTAGTTAGCAATTTTAATTTTAATACACATAAATAAAGTTTGTTTATATCAAAATCCTTTAAAAAAAAAATTCTTAAGAAAAACTTACCTTTTGAATACATTTTTTTGAAATATTTTTACTGAAGTTATGAAAATGAAGTACAAGTTTAAACACCCAAATAGTAATAAGAACTGGTTCCAAAAAAAGGACATTGTGTTGCTGATATATCCAGGATTTATTTAAAAAAAAAAAATCTTGATTAAATATACATGCAATGAATGTTATTTCACTTATTTACACACAATTTTTAAACAGTTATTTCAAGCAGTTTTTAATTTCTTGTTTCTGCTTCAATAAGTGCCTGTGCTGCAGCAATTTCTTTAAATGATTTTCTTTCCAATGCTGTTTCCAAACGTTTATTCCCTTCCTCGATAAGTTGCTGTGCTACACCGACATTTTCTTTTAAATTTTGTAACTTTTCTGTGGGTGTACATTTTGAAGTTGTACTAGTGCTACTTTTATTTTCTATTTTCTTTTCAGCTGTTTGGTGAGCTTTAAGTTCCTCTTTGTATTTGGAATATGCATCCTTATAAAATCTTATCATTTCTCTAGTAATGACCATTTCACTAACTTTTCCCTTAATATTGTCTTTAATAAACCTCAAACCAATAATTGTGGCGAGATTCATGCTTGCACGCTCAGAAGACAGCATTCTCTTATTTACTGAAAAACCCCTTTCCACAGAGGCTTGCCCACGTGAAAGACACAGAGCTCCTTTCACAAGAAGCCTTAAATAAGGATATCTTGCAGAGGCTGTATTTTACCACTATTGCTAATAGAAATGTCCTTTTTGCAGAAATTGCAATAAACGTGAAAATCATCTTTACCACGTGCGCACCCCAACTTAATGTCGCTTCCTGATCCATCATCTTCATCTAACCACCTTTCGTTAAATTTTGTGTATCGAGGCATTTTTAAAGATGGCTTTCATGGAAACTATCCAAAACTATACGTTTAAAATTCTACCATTACGCTGATGGCTGATCACACCGCCCAAACTGTCGCGCAGATGGAGACACACACCACGTTTTCTGGAGCATCACGAACACGCGGAATTAAATTTACGATACTGCTACTATGTGAGCAACGTGTGTTACAACCATGGCTCACTTGGATAAATACAGGCTGTCCGAAAACCAGTTTCTCCTATAGGATTTTGCGTACGAGAAAATTTTCGCTTCTTTACCGATTTGTCGCTTTTACCAAACGAAATCACTGTTGCCAACTCTGCCGGAGAAAATATGCCTAAAATCAAAGCTAAAAGTATCCAAGAATGGATAACAATGGCCGCATTCGTAAACGCCAAACGAGTTGCACTCGTGCAACGAGTTTATCGTTTACGAATGCAGCCAATGTTTTCAAGCCGAGAAAAAAAAAAAAAGCCGTGTTTTGGCACCTTTTTTTTTTTGCTCTCAGCTCTCTCGGCGTTTCTTTAGCGTTTAGTTTTAAAAGCTTGTACTGCTGAAAAGGGCTTGTCTGCTGATGCTTTTTGAGTCAATTGGACTTTCATTTCCGACTTACAAAATACTTCGGTATTGCCAGTTTGCCAAGATCTAACCACAAAGTGTCTAAATTGGCTGATTTAGCTGCAAAAAGTAGACAGATCTATCCACAAAGTAGCTGAATTGGCAACCTTGCCCTTAATGTGCTTCCAAAATGTGATTATACAATGCTCTTAAAGGAGTGGGAGACTCTTTTAAAAAGGCAAATTAAGATAAATAATATAGAAATTTCAACAATTCTTCATTTTTACTTTCCGAGCATGTACCATGTAAGAAAAATATGGTACTTACGTATTTTCTCGGCGGTCATTCCTGCCAAATTATTTTTCCATCAAATGAGTTGCCAATCATATTCAAAACCATTAATTATTTCATATGCCCGGCATTTCTCTTGGCAAAAAAATCGCTCGTCTTGGCAAATTGCCGGGATAATACGTAAATACCGAAAATATTGTAATCATACAAAAAATTCTACTATGAGATTTTGGTGTATTGACACATTTTGAGGTCTTCTGAATACATTTCTGCTATTTTTACGAGATGTATATATGTATGTGAGTGAAAAAGATAGCTCCTAAAATGCATTCGATTGAGCTCAAATTTGGTATATATCTCATAAACCATCGTCACAAAACCGTTATTGATTTTGGTGTGTATAGCACATACAGTTTTTTTACAGGGCTACGGCAAAAATTTCTTTTACATTATGGCATATGGGGAGGCTAGCGTTTAAACGGTACATTCGATTGAGCTCAAATTTCGTATATATGTTATAGATCATCGTCGCAAGACCGGTATCGATTTGTGTATGTATAGGACTCATAGTCTTTTTTAAAAGGCTAAGAAAAAGATTTCTTTTACATTAGAGCCAATGGACGGAAAATTTCGAAAGTGCGTTAGCGTCTGAAAGATGCGTATTCGATACGTATATTATAGGTTGATACCACAAATTGGGTATGTATATTATAGATCACGATAGCATGACCTGAATAGATTTTTGTGTGTGTGAAGTTTGTTCACGGGATTGCAAAAAATAATTCTTATACATTACGGCCTATGGACTCAAATCATTAAAAGGAACTATGTTCACAGAGTCGAGAGAACGAAACTAAACAATTGCACGTGCAAACTGGTGAAGAGTAAACAACTGGCATTTTGCGAAAGCGCCAAACACAGTATGAATTTCCATTTACGCTGTTAGGCAAATTTAATCTTTCTTAATTCCAAACTAGGGATTGGTGCCAAAGATTGTAATTCTTTGGTAAGCCGTTTGTTTACTTTCGTTCTCTCATTTCCGTGAACAGACTATAGTGTCTAAATATCGAATTCGAAGAAGTTTAAATTGGGTACGTATATTATAGGTTGCCGTCACACAAGATGTTTAAAGTTTGCTGTGTATAGGACTGCGCCTATACACAGCAAACTTTACGGCGACATGCTATATATGCGCCGGCAGCATAGGGCAAAGGGAGGACAATGCCCACCCCCTGGATTTTTGTATACAGTGTTTTCCCTTCCTCTTTCCAACATCTCCCCCCTCTGGGAAATATTCTGCCGGCGCCCATGGCGAGAGTGGGATGTTAAAATAGGAATCAACTCTTTCTTGTACCATAATAAACACATATTTGGAATTGAAATCTATCTTAAAATCGCCTACTGAAACTGTTTTACAATCTTCTCCCGCAGGGGCGTAGCCAGAAATTTTTTAGGGGGGGGGGGGTGCGTTACGACTACTACAACTCATATATATGTATACGTGTGTGTGATAATGTAGTGAAGAATATACATTTTGTTTGTCAAAAAATTTCTCATGTAGGGGGGGGGGGTTATGACCCCCCTAACCCCCCCTTGGCTACGCCCCTGTGGCATATTCCAACATATCCCGTAGACATTTTAAATACTGTTTGGAATAGGCATCATAATCCATGAGCGTACCGTGTTTCCCTTCCTTGTTCTATAAAACACTTCTTCGGAATCGAAATCTATCTTAAAATCGCCTACCAAAACTGTTTAACAATTTCCAACAGGCATAGTCAAACCATACTTCACCTTTATAAATCTTATTTGGAAAGTGTATCATAATTTATGAGTGTACCGCATTTGTCTTCTCTGTTCTATAAAACATTTCTTCGGAATTAAAATCTATATTAAAATCGCCTACTAAAACTATTTTACAATATTCGCCAGACGTTTTCTAACTATACTCGAAATATATTTATAATAAATTGTCGCATTTTAGCAACAAATTTAGCGAACAATTATCAAAAATTACAAACCTTGAGCGACTTTCAACATTTTATTAATGCCCCCCCTCCTCTCCATGTTATCACATTTGAAAATAAATTAAGAATAAAAAAAAACATACTTGAAAAGTGACAAGGCGCACTAACTGTAGGAAAATCGTGTCTACACAAAAACCGTGCTTGAGCGAAATAGCACTCAAGTGCTAAAAAAGGCACCAAAACACTTTTTTTTTTTTTTCCCCCCTCGGCTTGAAAACATTGGCTGCATTTGCATACTCGTTGCACGAGTGCAACTCGTTTGGCGTTTACGAATGCGGCCATTGTTATCCATTCCTGGATACTTTTAGCTTTGATTTTAGGCATATTTTCTCCGGCAGTTTTGGCAACAGTGATTTCGTTGGGTAAAAGTGACAAATCAGCGAAGAAGCGAAAATTTACTCGTACGGAAAAACTGAGCTTTTTGGACAGCCTGTATATATCCCAGTGAGACATGGTCACAACCACACGAGTCGACTTTACCTCAAATCACCCTCAAATAATCCGATACGAATTTAAATATAGGACAAAAATAGGACATTTTTAAGCATTTTTTTAAAAATATAGGAAATATAGGACAACTGCGAGGCCTGCATAAGGAAAATGAACCATTGTTTTGTTTTAATTTATTATTACAATTACTTATTTATTTATAGCATTGTGTGTTAGAGATGAGTTCGGGCTCATTTTTTGAAGCCCGAGCGCCCTAGGACTTTTAATCCGAGTCTGCCCGAGCCTGAAATTTCAGCTAAAGATAAATAAAATTCAATTACTTCATTGATAGAATACAATAAATTTGGACGTTTCTGCAAATTAATTACATGCACCATCTAGGTGCCTGTGCAGTTATTTTTACTTTTCAATAAGTACGTTTATTTTTCCCATGAATGGCTTTTTAAAATTTGTTTCAGGTTGTTATACAATAAAGGAGAAAATTTTCACGAACCCGAGCCCGAACGCAATCGTGAATTACAGAGCTCGAGATTGGTTCATGCCCGCGCTCGGTCTGGTCTGAGCCATCTCATCACCGGTGAGTGTGTGTGTGTCTACAACTGCTCCTAGAACAAAAGCGTAGGAAAAAAATCGGTACAATATCAGTTACTTAAAATTAAAATACTAAGTTATTAAAATGTCAGTTGTATCTGAATTTCTATAAATAAAAGCAAATTTTAGAGCTCTTTTTTTTTTCTTTTTTTTTTTTAAGGACAAGAATTTTAAACAAATATTTGCATAAAGTCAGTCATTGAGTCAGGACATCTTCCTTTATATAGAGAAATTAATGTAGAAAAGCTTTAGGCGAATATTTGCACTTTACAGGAATTTGAGAACTACTTGAATTATTCCATGCATGATATAATTTGTACATCACAAGTTTGAACTTAATTGGGTTTCTAATGCATTTTTAAATTCATGATCAGGAATTGATTTCCGGCAGGGCATTGGGGGCAAGTGCAATGGGCCTCAACAAAAGGGCCCCTCAAATTACCCTTTAAGTTTAAAAATTTGTAAATTTATAATTTAATTAAAAATAAGAGACAAAACTAATTTTATGAAAAATATTTGTACTAATAATTTACTATTTCATATCGTCGGCAATATATATCCACTCCTTATTTTTTTTTTTCTAGTCTCTGGCATCACCGAAAACTTATCATGTATGTGAGCTGATAGCAAGAGAACCATAGAGTTGACTTTCAATTATAGCAGATAAAAGGGAATACCTTCTTAAGTGGAACAAAGGGAAAATCTAAACTCTCTATGAATAAAATGCTTATATAAAGTTTAGGAAAATAAATACCAAAAATATTGTGGAACATGTTACTTGAAAAAATATGGAATACAATTCATGACTGAAAATTAAATAATACAATCAAAATATTATTATTTTTCCAGTGGCGTAACCAAGACCCCCCCCCCTCCCTTCATGAGGTGGTTTATTTTGTCATACAAAATGTATATTCTTCACTCCCTTATCACACATGCGTATACATATATGAGGTGCTGAACTCGTAATCCCCCCCCCATGAAAAATTTTGGCTATGCCACTGTATCCTGCATAATATCATTACTATTAAACTATTGCATTTTATTCTGCACCTTGATTAAATAATCATTTTGATGCTGTAGTAACATCTTTCTCTGAATGGTATGATATGAAAGTTATTTTGTAAGACACTGGGATCCAAGTTCTCCAAATTGTTCCCTGTTCATGACGTCAAAATGATGCCAATATCACGCAAGATCAGTGTTGGAGAGAGAGATGGGAGCAGAGAAAAAATCCCCAGGGGCCTACATTGTGAAGGTGCCCCCTTTTGTTGATTATATATAATACTAAATTGCATGCTGACAATTTTGTAAAAAAAAAAAAAAAAAAAAAAGTCCAAATAGCAAGTCCCTGGAAGTTTCAAATTAATTTTTGAATGAAATTGAAAAAAATACAGCTAGCACAATCTACAAACTTGACAAAAACGAGGAGTGTTAGTGATTGAGTCTTCTTTTTCAAGAAAAGAAGACTTTGATGGTGTTTTTCAATGGTTTGCCGTGTCTAAAGCTAGGAAAGACTTATTGAAAAGGAATTATTTTTTCAATCAAGACACATTGTTAACTAATGGCAGAAAGGACATAGCCAAAGAAGAGACTGTGGGCCCACCTAACCTCCGAAATTTTGAATTTTCATTGACAAAATTTTAAAGATCACTTTCTCTGAGAAATTCTGAACTTTCCACTTTTTTGGACCTCCTAAATTTTTTTTGGCTGACTGCTAGAATGGAAGTAGCCTCAATAAATAGGAAGTAGCCTAAGAATTCAATTTTTTTTTTTTTTTCAATACGGAAGAAACATGCCAAGCAAAAATGTTGTTAACATTCCAAATACAGTTTTTCTAGGGAGGTGACGAAGCCTTGCTAGCCAAGGCCGTACCCAGGAGGGGGGGGACCAGGGGGGTCCGGTCCCCCCACATTTATAATTTTGTTAACAAAACAATAATAATGAAGCCTTATTGTGAAATATTAAGCCTTTTTCACCTTATGCCTCCCCCCCCCCATCCCCCCCAAAATTTCTGTGTACGGCCTTGGTTGAAAACAATATGTTGATATTTTTTAGAGCATGGATGTTTATTAATGTAATACTTTTAAATTAATAATTTTTAATTCTATTAATTATTTTCCAATTACTATTAAAGTTTCTTTAAATGATACTAATAATTTTAATAAGGAATAAATGACTGATGTAATAAGATCAAAAGAGTTTCTAAGTAGCAAAGGGACCCTGAAGATTTTATCCCCGGGGCCCCGTCATGGCTCTCTGCGTACGATATACAACTTGAATTCTTGTAATCAAAGAATGAACTCTCAATTGGTAGTGAATGTAGGTAGGTTATATTTTGAAGTAGTGAACTTTTTTCCCATTCAGCCCAACGGTGCATCTTCAGAATAGCTCGGCTTTTTGGTATCAGATACATCTGGACATGAAAGGTTTCATCAAAGTATATTATATACTTTGCCTCTATATATAATATATAGAGGGTTGTTATAGCCTAGTGATATTTCTTTAAACTCTATGAAAAGTGCTAAACTTTTGATAAAATACATGTGAATTTTCAATATTTCTATAGAATTTTTAGTTTTATTAGAATTCCTTATTTCTGAATTGCGCCTGGTAGAAAATGATAAAGTTAGCGTAATTATCTTCTACAGTGAATTAATTGGCTTGGTAAGTAGTCTCATCCAGGAGTGCGTAGCCACTCTAACAAATGTCTTGTAGCCATTGGACAATTAAAACAAAATGTTGGCTATAGGTAGCACTTCATCTAGATATGCGTATTTACGTAAATGTGTATATTACTTTATGGATACTTATTTTCTTCATTCTTTTATTCCTTCTTGTGCTATTTTGTTCATTTTAATACATAATATAAATTGTCCTTGTATTATATTCATTTTGGTTTTTGGAAGAAACTGAAAACTTAAAAAATGAGTTCTTTTAATAAAACAAACAATATAGATTTATAGGGATTTTACATATGGATTTAAAAATGCCATTGATAAAAGCTCTAGAAAAACTAGAAAATAGGAATACATATTTTAAAACTTCTTTTCTTTGCTATTATGCTTGCAAAATACAAAAACCTTATCATTATACCAAAAGACATACAGGTTCAGGCACATGAAGAACTGACAGTTGCAATTGTAAGAGGGGCTCCATTTTTTTAATCTTCTTACTGGCTCAACATGATTAGAAAGTGAGCAGAAAGCCGTTCACAATGATCTTTCTTTAATGGAGGATGCTGCCATGATGTAAACTTATTAAATGAAGTATTTGTTAGCGATTTTTCAAAGAATGAATCAATGACTTTTAAAAATATTTTTATGTTTACTGTACTTCTAAATACCATCAGTTGATAAAAGATTTTAAAGCATTTCTGAAAGTCTAAAATAGTACTCAAAGGCAATTATTTTGGCAACAATTATAGATAAGTTAATCTACACTTAGACATTAATTTTTTTTAAATGAATTTTAAAAAAAAGCCCCACCAGTGGCACAGCATTAGCGCTTTGAACTGGGAGACGGAAGGTACCTGGTTCAAAACCAAGTCGCGACCATCAGCCTAACCCTTCAGAGTTTCTTGAGGTTTTCTCCGAAACAACGAGTAAATGCAGGTTAGGATCCCTTAGGAAGTCTCCCACGGAGGGCTATCATCCCCCCCCCCCTCCAGGACTAGATTCCTTGAGCCTTTTTTACATTTTTGAAAAAAGAAATCTGCCATTTGCAAGATATTTCAGTTATCTGTATTTTTTTTTTTTTTCAGGTGACCCTTTTATAAAATGAATAAATTACATCCTATTCAAATATGTCAACAAATACAATGTCCTATACAACATTTCAATATTCTGGGAAAAAAAAAAAAAGGCAAATAAACTTTGCTCTTTAATAGTATGATAGTAATGCATTCTTAAATTTATAATTTTTTTATGCTAAGAATTTAATTTTTTGCACTGGCATGATTTTTACATTTTAACAATAAATGTTTAATTAAAAGTACCCTAAATGAAAATTGAGCACTTCAATTACTACAATTTCTCAATAACTAGCTCTAACTACGCATATAATATTTTATGATATTTTTAAATTATAAAGCATAATGGAAAACTGAAAACTTTTTAATTTTGCTCATTTTATTAAAATAAATAAATCATTCTTTAATCTAAACATTATTTACCGTGATTAAAAAAGACACCATAAATGAATATTCATGTGTATACATTATTTCTTTTTTCAAATTAAAAATCAAATTTTAAGTTTTTACACTTTGTATAAAGCTTATTGTAACAAACACAAATTTATCAAAAATAAAATAATCATCTCTTTCTTTAGGAATTCGTAAACAGACAAGCAGCAAAAAGAAGTGTTTTTGAAGAAGATCGGAGAGAAAAAAATTTCCCTCTCCCCCCACAGTCATAAAAATGTCAAAACGTCCCCCCAGTAACAAACCCCTTTTATCCTTCACGCCCACTCAGCAGGGGTCCGTTTCGCTTGATGGGAAACAAGGTCGCTCGTTTCCCATTTGAGAGGGAATTTTTTGCAAATGTCACCTTAATGAGATAGTTTCATTAAACATGGATGTTACAGCTATCTTATGACAGAAGTATTGGAACATAAGAATAAACCCCAGGAAAATAATGATTTCTCATTCAAAAAACTATTTGCAATTATAAGAAGGATCAAGATTAATTGCAAATAATTGTGAATATCAATGTTTGGAGTGAATGGATTCAACTGGACTTATTCTGCAAACACAAGAAAAATTCTCAAAGAGATGCTGTCATCATGGTATGTTATTTATTCCTGAAAATAAATCAACATTTAAAAGAAATACTCGATGTTTGAAATGAAGTGAAAAAGAAAGTCTATTAAAGGCAAATTGTTTTTGCTCATTTAAATTTGAAGTTTATTAGTTCATAAAATATACAACAAATATAATTATTTTTTAAGAATACTGAACTCAGTTTCACGCAAAATATATTAAATATGAAAAATGTAAACGGAGAAGCTAGAGTCAACCTTACTATGTGGTACAAAATAATTCAAGGTTGGTACGGGTAAAATAACTTCGAACTACATATGCAAAGTCCTCGCTTTCCAGGAAGAACTAAAACAATAAATAAATCTTCCAGAAACTGAGAAAGCTGGAGGATTAATTATTTTTAGTGACTTTAAAACTGCTCTTCAGGCAATCAAAAAGGGTTGCTCCAGGCTTACATGAAAAATACAGCTTACTAGACCAAGTCCTAAACCTGAATGAGAAATGTATCATGTAGTGGATCCCAGTGCATGTTGGTACTGACAAAAATGAAGCTGCTGACCCTTTGGCAAAGGAGGCGAGGAATCTCAATTAAGAATTATTCCCTCAAGTCACCCTCAGTAATATAAACTCAGTTGCAAAACAGAAATTTACTGAAATAACCATAAAGATTAATTATCAAATCTGGGAGCTAAACACAAGCAGAACTATTGCTAAGACTTTGACCAGACTCAGAATGAAAATCCAGAGAGATGATACCAGAACTTACAGAGCTGCAGGAACTGTCCTGACATTGATCTGAACCCAGAACACAATCTTTGCTTGTTCTACCATTCTGGTGAAATTACAACTTCAGTGATGTCGCTAGACTTTGGAAGAGACGGGTCCTTGGGACCCAGGACTCCAAAATTTATGGGTCCTTTTTTCCAAAAAGTGGGTCCTTATCGATATAAAAGCATTTGGTTAATTTCACGACTGATGTTATCATGTCTCACCCATTTTGGTGTGCTGATGCGTATGAATATCTTATTTATAAATAACCTAAAACTTATATTTCAAAAAATAAATAAATAAAATGATTTATAATTAATCAAGAAAAATTTGTTGTGACATGCATGTCATTTACTTTGCCTTCACGGCAAAGCCTTCCTGATGACTCCCTGAATCCTAATAATAAAATCCCCTTTTGTATGTACAGTAAAAACCAGGAGAAAGGCTGCATCGGTAGAAATGTTTAAGAAAGTAAAATGTACTCGCAGAACAGCCGCAACATCTTAAATTATTAAAACTACAATAAAATACTGTTCAAGCGCCCCTCCATCTTATATTAATTAAAAAAAAATAATTACTATGTATTAATAAATTTATCACAAGGAAAATCGGAATATATTTGAGGAAGGAAAGGATATACAACAGTAAATTATGGAACCCCCCCCCCTCTTTTCTCTTCTAGATTGTTTAAAATATTTACCACTTCTATAGCTTATAGATTTCATTTCTAAATAATAATTGTCAGATTTAATATAAAACAAATCATTGTTTACATTTACACAAGCAAATATTAAAAATAAATAATGAAAAAACTTTATTCAATTCCGATAGTCCACCATCTAACGGAACAACCTCTAACATGAAAACGGAAGTGTGGGGGAGGGAGAAAGGAGAAGAATGTCAAAATAATCCCCTTTTTTCTTCAGCTTAACCACGTGTGCGCACAGCACGATATATATCCCGGGTAAAAGCAGAGTATAGGGGAAAACTCGCAATGCATCATGGGAAAGCGAACACTTCTATGCCTCCTTTTGACTAGGGATCTTTCTACCCTGCATTTTTTCCCCCATGTAGGGGAAGCGTTACTCCGCATTTGTGTGCATGTAAACGGGCCCACAAAGCCGTTCACAATGTCAATCTCCCCGAGTAAAACACGAGCAGTTTGTGTTTTACTAGAGATTTACCCAAAATTGGCAGTCTGAACGCACCCTCTCTCACCTTTTTTTTTTTTTTTTTTTCAAAATTTTGCATGATGGAAAGTTACAATGCGTCCCCCGGGACGCGTAACTTTTCTTTTGCGTCCCATCATCGATTTTTTGCGTATTTGACGCGTTATAGTGCGTAAGCGGCATCACTGAACTTATAATCAATAAACCTCTTGCTGACCTTTATGGGGATAACTGCCTTGATATAACCAAGGCTGTGTGGTACCTTTCGTCCAATTTAGGTCCATATATGGACGTGACAAAAACATGAGAAATGTAAGGGCATAGTTTTTAATTTTAAATACTAATAACCTTACAACATTAAAAATTGAAAATTTATATATGTTAAGATATTTTTCCTGAAAACAATTATTAGACTTAGTGGTACAAAACAAAAGAAGGAAAAACAAACAAACCTGATACTCACACAATGGACTTTAGCTTACAGTGAAATTTCATAAATTGGTGATTATATATAAATCTTGGTCAAACAAACTCCATACAATTTTTCATCATCCCTCTCCTAGTTGATCATTTTGATGACATAATAATACATAAGGTCAGAAGTACATATACATGTACAAAAATACTACGGAGCTATTGATATTTGATCTATTCTATTACAATGCATATTTTATTCACATTATTTGTGATTTAATCTAAAACAAACCCTTAAATAAAACAGGTAATGTAATAATCTTTGAGTAACTTAACACAATTAAATACATGCACATGATACATATTAGCAATGTACCTTTAGTTTCAGTATGTATTCATGGTAAGACACTTCCCTTTCCCAAGTAAGAAATAATTAGCTTTCATTTACAAGCATTGTTTGAGTACTTTAATATTAATTTTTTTTTCTTGTACACATAACAAGTTACTATTAGAAAAAAAAAAAGATGACTTGATTTTGGTTTTTTTTTTTTCTTTTTCTTATGCTATATCTTCATTCTTCCAAGATTTGTAAAGCTTTTTGGCTTTTGCATTATGCCCTTTGTCGCGTTATAGCAGAACATGAAAATAAACTAAAGAAAAAGATCTTATAACAAAATGATTTTGTTAAGTTAGTTGAAGACACTAAATATTAACTATACTCGGGCAAACCTAACCTGATAGTGGAGGTAAAGCTATAGACCGTGTGATTCTGCCGCTCTCAAATAGTTTTTTCCATTTGTCCAGCTTATTACAGAACTGACACGTTTTTCATGTATTAAGTGCTAAAATAAAGTGTATGTTATAAAATAATGTACATTTGTGTTACTTGAATGCAGTAATTAAAAGGATTAAGAAATTAAGTCAGAAATCAGATGTAATGCCTTTCCAGGCGCTTGACCAGTTATCATTGGTCAAGCATCACATCTTTTGTGCTGGTGGGAATTCAGTACTGTGGATTTGCCTTGTGATTGGGTTGCTTTGTGATGTTGACAGCCAAATACTTGGAAGGAGGAACGAGTGTCGGAGCGATGCATGCGGTGAGTAGTGAAATGGCCCATCTAGCCTTCCCCTCCACTATCAGGTTAGGTTTGCCCTGAGTATAGAGGCCATAGTTACAGAGTCAAATACAAAGAATGAAATTTATAAATTAAAGATAACAATAAGGCAGAATGACATTACTCACTTCATGCTTTTCTTGATATTCTGACATGTCTAAGCGAATAAAACACTGAAAAAGGAAATTTTTATAGAGAAAATAAGATTAAAAAAAAGAAAAAATACATTAAAAAATATAAATGTGTACAGAGCAAATAATGTGTAAATATTTGGCAACTATTTGGTATTTGGCTGTTTTTCCGTTGGCCAAATATTGAGCAGGTATTCAGGCGAATAGTGCTACATATTCAGTCGAATAATTTCAGAACAAAGAAAAAAAAAATGTTTAGCCATGTATTTTTAAATGCATTTAACAGAGAATATTATTTAGTTTGTACTTCAGTATACAAATTTTATATTATAAACTATCCTAAGTCATTCAATTTTAAAGTGCATGAAACATAATCAAAATGCATTTAATGATATTACAGAAATAGACACTTTTCTACTTGGTGACATTATAAAACAGCCAGGCACAATTATTTTGCTTTAAAGCAGTGATAAAGTTAAGTTTACTTTTTTGATGAGTGACACAGCCAGATTTCATGTTAAAGTCATTAAGGAATACAAATTATAAATTTTAATACAGTTCTGGTTATTTGTTCCACATCAAGTCTAAAGAAATTTGGACAAATTAAGCATCTGCCCCGAAAATCAGAAGTCTATGAATAGCGACTCACTCTTGTTACACACACACACACACAAATACTGTCGCACCAGCAACTGAAGGGTTGCAGGTCCAATTTTCTGACCTATGAATAAAAAGCGCTGTGTACATGAATGTTAAATCCGTGGTTCCAAAAGCCCCCTTAGTGATTGCTAGCAGTTTCTACTGTGTGCCATAGGGATATGATTCTTCCACTAATTAGCAAAATTTTGTGAAATACTTGCATTAATTCAAAATTGCTAATTTTCCCGATTTTTGACAGGAAATTTATAAAATTTCTTTCTGAAATTTGAATCAACCATGAGGTTTGTTTTCCAGGAGAGGGCAGCTGAAGTCACAGAGTGTGTCATTCAGAGCTACTTGTGCCTATGCAAACGACAAACAAGATGAAATGAATAAAAACTTTGTGTAAAAAACACACATAAAAAGGTACTTATTGGTTGGGATGATCATTTATATACTGAATACCTGCTGGTACAGTTTCTAAACTTCTCAAAAGTTTCGGTTTCAACGTCATTTTTAAACCTGTGAATAAACTTAATTTCTCTTCCCTTAAAGATCCTATTTCTACTGAGAACCGTTGGGATGTTTATTATATTTCTTGTGGATCTTGTGATTTGGGCTATATTGGTCAGAACAGAAGAGCACTCAGATTTAAGCTCAATGAGCATGAGATATGTTTCTAAGCATGAGCTTTCCAAATCTTCTATTGCCTCACAGACATCAGAACAATAAATTGCAAACATGTTTCATACAACATTAAAGTATTTTTTAATAATTGACTTATAATTTGCAAAAACTAAATATCTTTACATATACGTACATAAAAAAAAGTTTCTTAAGAAGTTAAAATATTCTTTTTATGTGTGCTCTACGGAGAGAAGCAAATAAATTTTAACCATGACACATTTATGAATGTATCTATAACTGCAGATTATTTTTACAAAGAAATGCAAATTTTTTTCTTTATTTAAGAACAAGATATCTATTTTGATACGATACCTATGATAGACGAATATTAATTTTTTTTCCAAACATATGTTTAATAGCCTTTTTTCTGTTTCAATAATTTAATATTAATTTACATTAAGTCATTTTTAATTTTATTTTAAGTTAAATTACTTTTAGAGATTGATAAATAAAAAGTAAATCTTTTAAATATTTATAACAAAATTATAATGCTTCCTTCTGTAGTTTTATACAGGTATAAAAGAGAATTTATAAGGTTATGCATTAAATTTCTTTAATCAAAAATAATGTTTTTTTTAAATTACAAGTTAAAAAACAAAAATAGATCTGTTCAATTGTTTAGCTTCTAAAATATACGAGCATTCTTTCACAGGACAAAAATTAATATGGCACCATAAGTGGGAGAAATTGGGGGAGGGCAAATTGATAAAAAAAAATCACTTCAAACATTAGTTTCCAAATTTTAGGACAATTTCACTTTCTTACTCTTGATTTCGACATTCCCTTACATGCACGCGCGCACACACACACACACACAAAATTAGTCAAAGTACTTTACGTATTGAGTGATAATCATACACAAATCTGTAGTAGTAACTAAAACAACTATTTTAAATAATAAGTAAAATATCATGTTATAATTTTCATTAATAAATATTTCACAAGCACATTTTAAACGTACACATTTTAAGTAGACTTAACTTTAAAAATCAATTGAAACTTGCAGAATATCATAAATGAATTATATAACTAAATTCAATTAAAAAATAATAAGTAAAATAAGGGTTAATTTTTAATCATTAGGTATTGGAGATTTTAATAAAGGAAAGGCCCTACCAGTGGCATAGTGCATTGCACACTGGACTGGAAGACGGAAGATGCCTTGTTCGAAACCAGGTCACGTCCGCCGACCTAACCATTTGGAGTATCCCGTGGTTTTTTTCTGAAACTTTTTAGGACAAAGTTTCAGAAAATACTGGGTTAGGACCTCTTAAAAATACTCCCACAGAGGGCATACCACCCACAGTCCTAGATCCCTCATGTAAATAATATGCCTTAATCCCACAACAACATCAATAAAGGAATGCTCAGTAATAGATTGTCATTTAGAAAAAGGATGAAGATTGAAATTTTCTGCCTTCCTCTGTAAATAAATTTTTAAGAGTTAGTAATTGGAGTTTTTGTTAATTATCGGACTTCCGGAGCAAATTAAAAATATTGGAGAAACTCCATGTGGAGAGAATGTAAAATTACATTATTTCTGGGACTGCCATGAGAGATATCACACATACTATGCACATATTTTTCAAATAATACTCTAAACAGTGTTCAGCCGGATACCGGATAGTTGCTAGATATCCATTACATCCCTAGTTACAAACACAATTTTGAAGAGCTGCTAAATATGTTTGCCCAGGGGCTGTAAAATCCAATGCATGATTACCTGATTAATCGCATTTATCAGAGAATATTTATTAAAGTATGAAATCTCTAAATATAATTATGCTGCTTTTAGTATTTACTTCCCTTTATAAAAGACATCTTTTTATGATCAAGATTTTTTGAAGCTTTACAGAAGATATACTATTGTGTGTTTTAAGCACTTAGAAATAATATAAAATGAATTTTAATTAGTCATTTAGTATTTAATTACAAATTTAAAAAATGACATCTCATTTACAATTAAAATGAAATTTTAAACTTTTAATATTCGGCCTAAACTACTGGCCAAATATTCGGCATTCGGTCTAAACTATTGGCTGAAAATTCAGTCTAAGCTATTGATCGAATATCCGGTATTCAGACAAACCACTATTCGTTACATCTCTGATATATATATATTGGAAATGTAACAAATATTTGGCTACTATTTGGTATTTGGCCTACTTGGCTGTTTTATCGAATATTGTACAAGTATTTGGCCAAATAGTTGCGGCCAAATATTGGTACATATTCTGCTGAATAATTTCAGAACAAAGGAAAAAATGTTTTTAACATGTATTTTTAAGTACATTTGACAGTGAATGTAGCTTAGTTTGTACTTCAATCTTAATTTTATATTATAAAATATCCAAAGTCATTGAATTTTGAGATGCATGAAACAATCATTATATTAAATAGTGCTACAGAAATAGACACTTTACTACTTGGTGGCATTCTAAAACAGCTATGCAAAGTTATTTTGAATTGAAACAGTGATAAATATGCTTTCACTTTTTTGAGCAGTAACACAACTTATTAAGCCCCCCCCCCCCAACATGTATTTTTTCACGTCTTTGTAATTAAATAAATATGTGGATACATTAAACTATTTACTAATATAGTTCATATTTTTGATGTAACGTATACTGATTTTTTTTTTCTCTAAAATTTTCTAACTTTTACTTTGGTCTCGCCGTTTATTTCAGATATTCTAGTCAATTTCAATCCCTCCCAATGTGACCGGAATAAGCGGCGACCACTGTGTGTGTATATATATATATATATATATATATATATATATGGAATAAACAGTTTAAAACAAAATTGAAATTTTTAGAATATTTTGATAGTTTAATTTAATGAAGTTGTGAAAAAAATTCTAGCACTAACAATGCAAACAATGGCTTTGTGAGTTAATAATTTGTTCTATAAAGGTTTCATTTGAAAAAGCAATATCCTTTTGCTTTACAATTTCAAAACCTCTGTCTTTTAAAACAGATACATGCCAACAGTTTTCTTTAATATTCTATTTGAAAGCTTAAAATATCAAGGATGTTTTATTGAATCTGATGCTTGGTAGTGTTTTACTATAGTTTACACAACAGCACCTGGAAACCAAGTCATACTCAAAATCCAAACTTCATTTGGGGTATAATAATGAGCACATAAATGGCTCTACACGATTATCAATATTCTCCATGATTACCAAAGATTTATCTCTGTGTTGGATCTGTAATTCACTATCAGGAAAGCTTTAATCTCCATTCTATCTTACAATGGGACATACTTTGCTTTGAAGATGGAAGTTGTAGATATTTGTCCACTTTGAGAATGTTCGAATTCACTGTCGGGATTTTGAGTTGATGAACTTCTAAATGAAGTTTATGATGGACTTGAATACTCCCAATGTAGCTGTACACAACTTGATTGTTAATCATTTGTTCATCATCTATGGTGAACGAAGCCATTGCAAAGTAAAAATTCAAATTACAAATTCTTTTCAATAAAATTCTCTGGAAATTCAAGATATGCTACATTAATCCTACAATGCAAAAAACAGTCCCCAAAGGAATTTCTGTGAATTTGATTGTTTGTTCTGATTTCGGGAAAGTGCAACACTCCACATTGTATGCAAGCCATGTTAAAAGGTTTTAAACTGTGACTGGAAATATCTGTGGCTGCTTTGTAGGTACTTAGATGGTTCACCCGTAGTACTTGACGACTACTAGTAATTTGGCATTGCTCTTCCAATTTTTGCTGCCAGCAATCATCAGGTTCATTTGGTTATTTTCGAGCTGCACTTTCACTCATTTAAGCCAAAAGTCTTTGATGCTCTTCAGTAGGTTCATCGTAATTATAAATGCTTTAAACATATAATTTTTTTAAATAAACTTGCACGCTTCAAAGTAAAAAATTATGCAATGCAATTTAAATTATTAGTATAAAAGTACACTTCAAAATCATAAAATCAACCACAGAATACATAAAAAATATTCTTTCACTTTTGTTAAAAATGGAAAGACGTTAAATGTAATATCAGAATGCTAACATACATGTTCTATGTATAAAGATGCTGTCTTGCAGACAATTTCTCACTGAAATATTAGAACTTTAGAAAATGACCAATAAAAATTTGGTTTTCAAAAAGATTGTTATTTATTTAAAAAACTTTTTGATTGGGCTTATGTCACAGAATCTTATTTCTTTTTGTGTATCACTGCAAATGATGACATTTTCATTAAAACTATTGTGTTAAGCTAAAATATTCATGTATTTTTGAAATTCATATGTTATGGACCAAAAAAATACATGAAAAATATCTACAGTATTTATTGTTGAAGTATTTTTTTAAAAATTCAAAATTAGTTGCCAAATTTTTAAGTACAAAAAAAGTGTTATTTGTGGGTAAAGAAGGATGACGCTAAGTGATGGAACACAATAAAAAAAACACACTTTAGTACTGTTTCGTTTCACTGAAAATAGCACATAATTCCATAGTAAAGAATGTTAGCAATAATGGAATGATGGGATGGACTGAAAACCAAAAAAGTCCAACCTTGAATAAATCCAAACTACATCTTAATAATAGTACACAAAACAACCCAATCAAATCCACAAGTACTTTATAATTGAAAAATTATTAGAAAAATATTAACCCTCTCGTCACCGAATTATGAAAAATCAGAGAAAAAAAATCTGTCTAGCATTTAATGCATCTGAAATACTATTATAAATCATGCAAAAATATTTTTTTCTAATTTCGATTAATATTAGATTTTTCTAATATTAATTTCTGCATTTTCGAAGCATTTTGTTATGCTAATATTAATTTAAAAGGATGCACATATTAGGTAAAGGTTCAGGAATAAGAAAACTATACTTACCTTAAAAAAGAAAAAAAAAAATGGTAAAAAAGCAGCGTAAATATTTTCTTAATTTTTCTCCTGAAACAATGAAGCGAAAACTGTAAAAATGATCTAAATTGACTAGTACTGCAATCTAGGCATGATTTATGCATCTAGTTAAGAGCCTCATATACTTTCTACATGAATTAATGATATTGATATCACTGAAAGAAAAAAATACTAAATTTAATTGCTTTCTCTCTAAATATTGCTATTTGAAGTAGGAGCCTCATAGGAGGTTCAGGGTGATGAGAGGGTTAATATTATAAGTTGTCTCAGCAACCAGATTTAATACTTAAGTGATGATAAAATAAATGAGTTGAAATTGTCTGCTGCAATGAAATCAAAACTATGAGAAACAAAACTGAAAGGTGATTACATGAAAAATTACTTTGAATTTCGTTTGATTATCAAGCCCAATTTAGGAATCAAACTGGAACTCCAAAGATCCACATTGTATCATCTCAAATCTGCTGTACTGTTGTCACATAAAAACAAAAATCATCATGGTAACTACGCTTGACTATTTATTGCCATCTTGGTGAAATAAGGAGGTTGAAGTAGGATTCAACTTAGTGCTATTATAAAAATATGCAGAATTTTCATGCAGTTCTAGTTTGTTTTGATTTTATTTCTATTGCATGTTTAGTCATTTCCATGAAGCCAATTACTTGTATCACTAGCAGGTCATCTGAAGCCATACAAGTGCACTTGCATTAGCCGCTAAGCTGAATAGCTAACATGCATTTTTGAAATTCGTATGTTATGGATCATAAAATACATGAAAAATATTTACAGTACCTACACAATTTTAATATCTACACAGAAACACATTTAGTTTTATGTTAGTTATAAAAGGGCAAACTAATAAATACAGGCAATTTCTGACAGAAAACTAGATTATTTATGCATTATTCCATCAAAACAATCAACAGAAGGCACTAAAATCCAAAACAGTAAATTTTACATTTGAAGCTGTTTGAAGTGTTTTTTTAATCACATGACCTAACTCAATCAGTTCCCTCAAACCCCCTAGTACAAAATTTAAGAAAATTCTTGGAGCCATTTCCCAAATCTCTCAGACATACATACAAAATAAACCTTCTTCGTTTAATATAGTATGTTGATAATTTTATTTTAAAAGAATTAAATGGGGAATTAAAAGTAATAAATGCCTTAACTGAAAATTTAATAGTTTAATTTTTAGAAATGATTCAAACTCTAACCTTCTATTTTTGAGAAAGGATTGAAATAATTGATGCAAGAGTGAATTAATCCCATGCATGATAGTTTAGCAATGGAACCAAAATTGAAGATTTTAATAAAATTTGGTACTTATGAATCACAACAGCCACTAAACTTACAGCAAAGTAAATGAGATATATTACCAAGGTAGTGGTGGTGAATTTTCGTGAAAACATTTACAGTCCTAGGGCTCTAATCTTCCATGTTTGTTTATAACAGGATTGTTCACGAGGACAGTTGATTTGTGACACCATACTGATGTTATCCCACTCTACCAGCCATGATAGCCACCTTCTTAGTGACCAATAAAAAGTTTTATAATCTAATCTCTGTTTTGAAAAACCAAATAGTATTAAATTAAAGTTGCTGGGTTACTTTAATGGATTGAATTTGATAAATAAATAAATAATAATATATATTAAAAAAAAAACAGACTTTGATCTTTCTACACCTTATTATATTTTGGAGAGATTAAATATAATTAAAACTCATGTTTATATAAAAAACTTTTTGCTGGGTTTAATAAAAAAATAGAATTACAATGACATAATCTACACAAACTGTTGTCACTCAAATGAGATGTGAAAAATCATATCAAAATGCACTCATGTGTTTCTTTTTGGAAATTATTTTTTTCAGTGAATTTATGCTAATCTTTCATTTATTAAAGAAAAGGTGGTTGAATATGCTTTGTTTTCTGAAAAGACACCATTAACAATCTTTGATTAACCAAATAAAGAGGTGGATGCAATATCATTTTTTCATGAAAAAGACTTTTTACTAGAAAAACAAGAATGAGAAAATGGACACGACATGGCAGCTAGACATCATCTAGAACCACATCTTTCAAAATTAAGGTAGTGAAAGTACATTCAGGAAAGGAAAAATTATGTTTTTGAAGAACTGTTGAAAGAAATTTCCAAAATATGGCTTATGATGTATACGTTTTACAATATGATGTTTTTGATTATTTTTCAGCAAATGCCTGTATTAAATTTTAAAAAAGGTCATAATGCTTATTAATGTTTTTAGAAAAAGTGTGCTATTATTTTCATTTATTTATGCTGCATGAGATTATTAAAACCATACCTTGGCACAATCCTAGTCGCTTATCAATTAAATTTCAGTGACCACTAACACAAAAATACCCAAAATTTTTCAGAAAAAGACCACAACTTGCATTTATCTATTAAATTTATGAAACTTTTTACCACATGAATAAAATATCTGAATTGGAACTGACTGCATACCTTTCATGTGCATCAATAAAAAGTGTTGCACTGTGTCACTCTCTTTTCATTTGTATCGACAAAATATGACTTTCATGACCATTCTTTATTCTTATCTGTTAATGACGAATCCAGAAGTCTTTTAGAGTGGATCTAGCTTCTTTTAGAGTAATCTAAGGACTTTAGAGCACTTTTCCATTGCAGCATCGATTATAAAACACTTTCCAACACAGTAGTATTTTGCACCAAATTTGGCAATCTATTGTCCTTAAATCTGGCGAGATTTTGGAGATACTGTTATAAGCATTTTTATACCTATTGTACTACACTTGAAATAGATTAATGTCTCTCAACTGCTGTAGACCATAATGTATTGGAATTCTTTTGCGTGCCACTGTAGAAGAACTATTAATCACACAGACACTATCTTCAATGAATAACATTATTTTATGCATCTTAATAACATATATGTCAACTTTGCTTTCATTGAAAAAACCAAGTACCTCTAAAATACGCTTTCAAGAATGACATGATGTATTGGATTTTTTTTTTTTTTTTTTTTTTTTTTTTTTTCCCACGTGGCTCCAGTAAAAGAACTTTGAATGCTACATACATCATTTTGAATAGGGTACACTTTACATAGAAAAAACATGTATAATTTTTGCACTAATCAGTTATATTTACAGCAGTTAGAGCATGGACCAGTGAAAGAAGAATGGACAGAAAAATCAGAATCATAAACACCTCTCAATCTTGTCGAAAAGATGAAAATATACATAGGTATTCTTCTTATACAACGTAACGATATTGCACAAACATAAAGAGTGAGAATTTTATTCTTTTAAGGGCTAGCAGTCTAAAACTAATGTTCCACAGGCTAAAAAATCAATGTTTGCAAGTAAATCAGTTAATGCATTAGAAACCCATACAAATTTCTCCGACCAATGTAACCCCTCTCCTAGGCAGATAGCCCTTGTGTAGCTTTGACTTACTGCAACTCAACACAGTAAATCAGTTGATTTGAGAGCGAGTAACGAATTTTCAAAATTCCCATTAAAATCATCATAGCTTAATATTATCACATTAGGTATATTGATTTCCAGCCAAATAATGATAATATCACCAAGCAAGGGTTCATTTATTGGAAAAAAATTTTTGCATCCTGTTTGGCGATTTATTGCAAAAGTTGCCAATAGTGGCGACTTTTTACGCAACTTTTGAGGGAGCATGTAATCGTGGTTAGATCATTAACTAATTCTATATAGTAGGATACTATTGTGCTATAAACAGATGCCTGTGTCTAAACTGCCATTGAACGTAATGCATTGGAATTATTTTGAGTGCTCCTGTAGAAGAACTATCAATGTTACAGACACTATTTTCGATGGAGAGCTTTATCTTGCAATATTTAATAACATGAATCTATTTTGTTTCAATTGAAATAGCCGAATATTTCTAAAATATGCTTTAAAGAATAACTGCCCATAGAGTATAATGTATTGAAAATCTTTTGAGCTATCCTATAGAAGAACTATAAATGCTACATACACCATTTTCAACAAGGTACATGGTACAGTACCTAGGAGCAACATACATCAATTTCATAAAAATTGATTTATATTTACGAGAGTTAGAGCACAGATGGACGGACAGACAGACAAACCAAAATCATAAACACTATTCACAATTCTTGGAAAGTGTTAACAAGCAGTAACTTATAATGTACATAAATCCTTAAAATTATTAAGAGTTCAACTGATTCAGGAAGAACTAGAATTGGAAATTTCAAAAGAAACATATCAACCCAAACAAAAAGAAATGAAAAATAAATTTCGATAAGGCATTAAACAAGAAATGACTGAATATGAAAACAGAGAGAGAGAGAGGGGGGGGGGATATTAGTCTCAAATCGATAATTATTTGTTCCTTAATAAAACTAACAAGTGTAGAAGACAAAAGAGCTTTTTACGTTACAGATTATATAATGAAGCTGTAAGATAGTACTTATATAATTATGAATTTTGTTCAATGAGTAAGTTTGAAAAACTTAAGATTTTTATTTTGTACATTTTTTTTTTTTTTTAAATACATGGGGCCAAGGCCCCTAGACTCACTATGCTCGCTTTTCATATGAGGTATTTGGCCCCTATAAGGCTTATTCGTAAAAAAGACTTAATTTATCAGACAAAACCCAAAGATTGGTTCAGATAGAATATTACTGAGCAACACATTGCTTGGTTCTTGAATGTTCATTCATAGGTACATAAAAATTTAAACTTCACAGTACAGTAGAGCCCCCCCCCCCCCTCATAACACAGTAGATATTTTGTTATAGGAATCCATGTTGTACGGGTCCTGAGCTATACTCTACCTGGAGTGCGGACTCCACGTATAATCGCTGGAAAAATTATTTGCACTCCTCAGAAACACGATGATAATTAATGTTGCCAAGTTATATTAATTAGCAACTAAAGCATAATAAAATCAGAACATCTGTTTAAGCTGTATTTTTAATTATGTAAAACCTATTTGACACCTTGCAAATTTGCCACCCATGGCTACTTTTCATTATCTGGCGACTTGCGTATATGTATAGTTAATAATTGGCTCTAAGAAAACAGTTCTTCATATGTTTTCTTTGATAAAGCTACGAAACAGCTATGATAGCTTGTCACCAATGGCGACTTTTCTTTGTTTGGAGATTTACACATGCTCACAACTTATGATTACTGCTCATGTAAGGTTCCCGCAAAACCGTTATCCATATTTTCATATACATAATCCTTTGCAGATTGGCGTATTTAGCACCACGAATTATATCATCTCGCCACGCTGGCAAATATCAAAAGTGTCCTACAACTGCTATAATGGCATAGTTAACGCCACCAAATATGTCTACTGGTAACAAATACTCCAGCTGGACCGAACCGGCTTTAAAATAATCTGCATTTTGATTATTTTTCATTTTCAAGATACTGGATTCTAGCAATCTGGAATTCGAAGTTAAGATTCACCCTGCTTGGAATGATACCATTTTGCAGATCGTACCTAATGCCAAAATGGCACTTTTAAAATCAGTTACAATTAGTTATTCTGTTTTGAAAAAACGAATAATCGCTCATTCTAAACTCCGGTTGTCTAAGTGAACTTACTATTTGAAAATTGCCAACTTTGTGTAACACACTTTGAGTTATTTATTTCATATACTTTTTAATTTGGCGTAAAAAATGGGTGTCATTCTACTTCATGTTTGCCAATTTCACACGATTCTCCGTACTTTGAATTGCTTTGTTGCAAAGTAATGAATGATTTTATGCCAAATCTGGCAACCATTATGTTTTATTTTTTCAGTTTTTTATTAATATCTTCTAAATTAATTCGATTTTCGAAATTTAAGTCAGCTTATCAGGTTCCTCAGAATTTATTGAATCTGTGGGCACCTTAGTCGAAACTCAAATCCCCAAGGTTTAGGAGGAGTTAGTCCAATAAGCTTTGACAGCGGCCTTTACTTTTTTTTTAGAATAGAGAGATACCCTCAAAAACTGAACTGAAAAGACTTTGCCAAATTCCGCAGGATCTGCAAGCTTCATTAAAACCTTTTACAGAATTCTGCAGGATGCAATTCCCATTGATAAACAAGTTTTTCATGACTTCTTTGTGAAAGATTCATGCAGAAATCTAACTAAATGGGTAACTTATTACTCACCTATAAAATATTGTAAATGGAATGTTTTTTCTGATGCATCATAGCTGTTACTCTCTACTGATAAGAGTTAAACTGCTAAAATAAGTTTTAAGTTATGTAAAAGAGCTCCAATATTTGTTTAAAATAATTTTAACACTCATTGAGAATGAACAATAACTAACAAAATAATATCTCCAAAAAAAAAAGAAAATGCTTGATTTAAACAGTATCAAAACAGTACTCGAACTTCACAAAAAATGCAACAAATTTAATAAACAGATGGTGTTCTTACATGTTGCTTATTTTTATGCAAATATTTAGCAACTTGTTTTGCAAGTTCTGTTTTTCCTGAAAATGAAAAGTAAATACATAAATAACAATACACACATTTATAATCAATTACAAAATAAGAAAATAAAATTATATAAAATGTCATTAGTTGTGTACATGCTCTTCATATGGAAGGAATCAAATATTTTTGTTACTCATATAATTATTTTAATTACATCTTTACAATATTTCATATGAAAAATTCTTTATCTCGTGACAAACTTTGCTTTAAAGATACTTACTTCAGATAGTGTATAGCATAACTGCAAACATAAAAACTATGTCGCGTTATTTGAGAATAAAAAGAACATTAAAAGTATTTTGCAAACAAATCTATTCACTTTCTAAGTGTTTCTGCAGGAAAACTTTCTGGTTTAAGTTCTAAAATAATGCCACATTGTGGAAAACTGTTTTATTTTATTTTCTAATTCCTAAAGTGTGTGCAATCTCAGTCATTCTACAGAACACCTTGACAAAACCTTTTTATACAAAAGTCTTAAAATATTGTTGATATTATAGACATAGATATATCTTCATGAAACATTCATTGTTTCAAGAACTTTTTGACTATCATGGCTGCCATAAAAGTAAACCCTAGTGAAGCAATCTTCTATACTATTAAAATCTGTGCGCATCTGTCTGTCTGTAATATTATCTCCTCCGAAACGGCAGGGAGTTTCATTTCGATCGAGGTGTCCACGGATTCGTCAAATTCCGAGAAAGAACCTCCGCTAATTTAAATTTCGAAATTCAAATTAGTTTAGGAGATATTGATAAAAAAACCCGTGAAAAACGCTAATTTTTTATCTCCGTAATCCCGCGATTGTAACCCATGTAGTCAAAAATGTGAGAAATGAGCATCGAGGTTGCCATGTTTGGCTATTTTATTAAATTATTTAGACTCCTGCAGTAAAAATAAAAGAATAATGATTTTTTTTTTCTGTTTAGAATATTTACAAAATTATTTTTAATTAAAGTATTGCGTGCATGAGAAATTATAGCAGGAATTCAATGTTTTTTTTATGTGTAAAAGAATAAGGGATTGGGTGATTTCCAAGACTAATATGTATATTTTTGAGTTTGGAGGGGGAAAATGGCTGATTTGGCGATTTTGAGAATGTAGTAGGTTCTACCGATTTGCTGGGCTTGGCACAATTTACTGAGAGTGTAGCGAAATAGCATTTTTAATAACAAGTATAGGTTTTAATAGAATACAGAGCTATACTTCAATTTTTCATACAGAAATAATGAAGTTATTAAGGCGATTTTAAAGAATCTATCTTCAGAATTTTCACCAAATTAAGTAAACTGATTTAAGTTAGAGGAATTCCGCCAAATTTCAGAAAATAAAAATTCTCGCATTTTGTATACTGTCGTTACGGGGATTAAAACACATTATAGTTAATAATTTAAATAACTGCTACTAATCAATTAGATGCCTGTATTAAATTTTGGCGTGCAAACTATATAAATGATAGATAACTATTTCCCATTTTGATTGCCGGTAAATCAAACCTTCGAATTGACTCCCTGAAAAAAAAAAAAAAAAAAAAAAACATCGCAAAATGGTGTATGTTGGCATTTTGGCGATTGAAGTACTTACATGTAATATATAATTGATTCTTTTATGCTAAAGCAGCGCTACATTTCTTTTATTGCAAACTGTTAGAACGGCGTAATTAATACTGTCTAATATATTTTTTGTTTTACGAATTGAAATCTATGTTGATTTCTACTTTAGTATATTTCTTAGCAAAGTAAGCGAAAAATATTCAAATGTAGTGCAACTCTGTTCGTATTATTAATTTCATTCCACAATTGAGATGAGCCGATGTCACTAGCGTATGCACATATATATATATATATATATATATTTAATTCCGCCAAACAGGGTATTGCAAATTGCCTTTAGTGTCAAGTGTAATTTCTGATTTGAGCTATTTGACATCGGCTGGTGGCATTAATGACGCCAATATGGCAGGTCTGGCAAAGCAAACATAAATAACTCATTTCATGTTCTATTTTTAACATTGATATAATTTCCGTAGCAACGAAATCCATTGTTGCCACTTAAGTTGTTAAATTTAACAATTAAGTGAAACCACTCATTTCTACAGCTTTTAAGACTCGTAAAAGTGAAAACGCATCAAATGTGAAACAAATAGAACTTTAAGAGACTTGCACTTTTAAAATAATGGAAGTTTTCATGCAATTCTACCAGTGGCGCACACAAGGGGGGGGGGGTCCAGGGGGTCTGGACCCCCCCATCAGCTTTGATATTTTTTTCGATTGATTATTACCCTATATCTATATTAAATAAAATGATTCCAAAAAAAGGTAGCAATAGTTTCAGTTCTAATAAATAAAAAAAGAATTTTTTTTCTCGTTTTCCTCAACTTTTCAAAAACAAACTGAAAGTGAACATAAAACACCATCTTGTTCTCAAAACTGTACAACTATTATTTTGCTTCCTATTGTATTGTGTAGTGTATTCTTAGGGAACTGGATGGGACGAGTTTTGATGAATTCCATCTAATCAAAACGAGTTCTTTCATCACTGATTTTTGTCAATCTGGAACATCCCTAAAAGTTGGACCCCTCCAAACCGTAAAAGTTGGACCCCGCCGCCCAACTGTAAAAGTTGGAACACCCCCCCCCACCCCCCAAACTGAAGTTGGATCCCCCCCCCCCCCAGCCAAAAATCCTGTGTGCGCGCCTGAATTCTACATACCTTTAATTTTATTCCCTTCGCGTATGGATGCCATTTTTATGTTAATTTTTGCTGCCTTGCTGGCAGATTATCCAGAGTAGCACATAAGCACTAATGTACATGCGCCTCCGGACATAAACAAGAGCGTATGCCCGGCGCGTATTTGTGTAACCCCCCACCCGGGGGGTCCGGTACCCCCCGAAATCTAAAACTTTGTTAATGAAACTTTTTAGTGAAAAATTGGGCCTTTTTCATCTTTTGGTCTCCCCCCCCATTGTGTAGTGTATTCTTAGGGAACTGGATGGGACGAGTTTTGATGAATTCCATCTAATGAAAACGAGTTCTTTCATCACTGATTTTTGTCAATCTGGAACATCCCTAAAAGTTGGACCCCTCCAAACTGTAAAAGTTGGACCACGCCGCCCAACTGTAAAAGTTGGAACCCCCCCCCCCCCCAGTAGCGCAGCCAGAATTTTTTTTTTAGGGGGGGTCCAGAACTCGGGAGATCAGACTCGGACTCGGGAGATCAGACCCCCCCTCCCCTTAAATGAATGTTGCTGTTCACAGGGCCCCCGTAAATGACACCCACATAAGTTTTTCTAGGGGAAGAGGGGGGGGGGGGGGAAATGGTCGTCTCAGACAGGCACTCAGCAGTCATCCCTTCCCTGGAAGAAATGTTTCACGAATTTTACCTTTACAGAAAATATTTGAAATTTTACCCTCAGGCCCCCAGAAAGCGCAGAATCAGTGGGAATACCTATATTCTCCCCCCCCCCCCCCAGTGGCGGACTTTGCTCTTGAGAGGCCTGAGGCGCAACTCAATTTTGAGGCCTCCCTCCTCCAAAAAAAAAAAAAAAAAAAAAAAAAAAAAAAAAAATCACTAACTCTAACTCCTTTACATTATTACTAATTATTTTTAAATGCTTTAATTCGTTTTATATGTGGTTTATGTCTACAAACCAGGGCCTGACTTTCACTATAACACTTTTGTGCCCAGGGCACTTTTCAGATTTTGTGTCCTTTAGCTGGCTCAATTTTTGTGCCCCTGTATATCGTGTTAAACTCAATTTTTTGGCTTATTTCTCCATGTGTGCCCAGGGCACGAGCACCAAGTGTCCGTCCGATAGTCAGGGCTTGCTACAAAAGGAGTATTAAAATTTTAAAATAATTTTTATGTTTATAGATTTGTCCATCTTAAAAAACATTTTTTATCTCAATAATTTTTGTACTACGTTTCACTTTTCATGATTAACACTAAATAAACACCAGCATACGTCTAAGTATAACCCAGCAACTGCAGTTTTATATTGATTATTTTTCACTGTTAATTAATTACGTCAAATTACTTTTTGTGGACCACTGGCAAATGTCTTGTTTCAGTGATGAAAATTTTAACTACATAACAGGTACTTTTGAAGGTCAGAACAAGGGAAACTTGATCAGAAACATGACTTTGACATCACAAAGTTCAGAAGAATTCTTTACTTGGATAAAATGAACCAAAAATTTAACATTCCTTCAAGAACATATATTTATAAATATTTAAATATATTCATAAATTTCCCGTTTGGAACTGCAAAACTAAGCAGTTTAAAAGTAAACTTTCTGTTTAGTCTAATTTTTGTCTTTATTCAAAAACTGTCAATAAGTTTAGGACTATTAATAATGAGTAATTAGGTATGAATAATATACACACATTATTCTATATTTTAAATAGAATTAAAAAAAACTACAAGAGAAATTTAAAAAAAAACAATACTTTAAGTAGTTAAAGTACAAAAAATATTATTGACTTAAAAATAAATTCCACTTTATAATGTTGTATTGTTTTGGGGGATAATGTTTTTTACAAATCAAAAGCAGTAATTTTTATTTTAATTGTTTTAACCATTAATTATTTATTTTCTTAATACTTGTAATTAACTTGGATGTTTAATTTAAATACCTTTTGTCAGGAGATATAATGGTTTGGATGACTCTTCTTCTATAACTCAATTGCTAGTCTTTTTTTAAATTACTACTAATTATCCTTTTTTTGTTGGGACTTTTTTTAAATAATTACCTTTTCTTTACATTAATTCTGCCTTTGTTTGCCCTGTCTCCGGAGGTGTAATTTTAATTATCAGGTAAATTCTGTCGATTTTCTGCTGACTATTAAGTTTCCCTCTCTCTTCAATAGCCTAACTCATTTCTTGCAATATCTCTTGTTCATGTCCGGTTTTTAATTAGTTTTACTCTCTTCTAATTTAATTTTTATTCCAAATTTTACCCAGGGTTGTCTCGGACGATTAGCTATCTCCCGCTAAAATTTTAGGAAATTTAATAACGTTTTTAAGGCCCTTATGATCAATTAAGTTTTTTTTTTTCCCATTTCAAGATGGCCGTTCTTGTCTTCGTTTCTTCTCGGCCAAGTTCGTTTCTTTCCCGCGTGTAGTAGTTGCTGGCCGCCATTTTCTTCTTTTCTCACTTCCTTCCCCCGTCGATCGAATGTTCTCGAAGTTTCCCTTCTGAGATGGCGCGCTCTGATTGGTCCCCGCGGTCGGCGTCTCTGCGAAGCCCCTCGCGCAAAGGGCGGAAAGCGTCAGTTCGGAGGCCAACGTGCGTGCTGTGAGGACGTGTAAAGAAAAAGGGAAATCAGCTCCGGCCTCTTGATTTTTTTTTCTCTTCGGCAGATCAACTGCGCGGTTTTTGAAGTGTTGCAGGATGTAAAAAAATAGATTCACGGCCAGAGGGCCAACTTCCTTTTAATTCAATGATCACCATATAAATTTATTCCTTTTTTTTTTTTGGCCGTCTGCCTCGATTCGGCCACCATGCCGATGCGTCACCATCTGCCACTTTTGATGTGAATTGGGCGTGAGGCCCCCACCCCCCTGTGTTTTTTTTGGTTTCGATGAAAATCTGCTACCAGATTCGACGTCTCGTACTACGATCTACGATGCTGTGATCACCTTTTTCCCAGACCGGAAGCAGCTAGTGTTTCTTCATATGTCCTGTCTGGATCGCGAAGTCTCCGACGCCTGATTGTGCCGTCCGGAATCCCCTTCAAGGAGAGAACAAGATGCCGGCTCCGGGAGCCAACAGCGACCAACCGTCAGTTCCCTGAAACACCGAGACCAGGCCTGCCATTGGATCCGTGGGTGAGATCGAACCGCTTACCTTTTTCTAACATCCTTGCTTCCTTTTCTCCACCATAAGCTGGATCAGTGACAGTCATGCTTAATGCCGTGCTAGAACTATCCTTTTTTTGTTCTTGTAATGTTTAATGGGGGGGGATTTAATATCAAATGCTAAACTTTCTTTTTTCTACCTGGTGTGCTATTCTGATGTATAACTTCCAGTAACAATGTTTAATTTTCTTTTGTTAATATGATAAATGTGGATGCCATGTTAAATGCTGGTTTGGCCTATGCTAATCTCTGTAATTCTTTGCGTTGATCTGCACATCATTGTATTTTGCTGCACCCTTTGGTGTAAAAATTGCAAAGTTCCCCTTTTTTTATTTTCATTTTGGCAATTGTTTAAACTCACCTGTTGGATTGTAAAGGTGGGGTTTCAAGTAATAGTTAGGGATTCAGTGCGGGATTTTCATCAGAAGCCTTGTGAGGCTAGGGAAAGGTGGGGACTTGTTTGCCCAATTTTCCTTTTTTTTATCTTTTTTTGATAGGATAAATTTTTTTTTTATGCTGCAGCAGAGCCTTTTAACTTAATTTTTTGGAACCAATCGAGCTACTTTTGTCATGACAATTTTAATTATGCATTTACTTTTATTTTTATTTTTATTTTTTTTTTTGTTTAATCTACAAGGGCTAATAATTGGGTAATTAAAGCACTCTAGTATTTTTGTTCTTGAGCATTTCTACCACGCGCTGTAAAACCCCTGCGCTGTGTTTACTTACTTTTCATTTCTTTTTTCTGATGTCGCGAGGCCACAAGTTGTTTTCCTCTGTTATTGTTGAATAAAATTTATGTTTTTGGTGATCAAATGCAATGTCTCTGTGTTTATTTTACCACATTTCTAACACACACTTCTGGCAAGGCTGAGATCATTGGGTTATTTTCTACACTATCAGTCACAACGCAATGGACAAAATCTAAATTTTTACCTAACTAAACTAAATTTTCACGGCAGTAGTAAGTAGAATACTACACTAATGGGTAAATGGGTATGCTCTAAGCTTCAGTCCTAGGCTTATTATTAATGTTTAGCATTTTCATCTGCGACTATAAAATACATGCCGTATTTATGATAGAGTTAACATAAATATTTTCTAGTTGAAAACAAAAAATTAAATTAATCATCATTTGTTTTTTAAGTTTTTAATTAACTGTGTATGACATTCCAGTTCAAAATTTGTCTATCGATTTTAACCCACTATCATCCGATCGAGCTGAAACTTTGCACGCATGTGAAATTTCGGTGACTCTAAGTATTGCTTTCTTTAATTTTTCAATAATTTTTTTAACTATCAAATATCTTCCCCCAATCCCCCCCCCAAAAAAAAGTGTTATCGCACATGTATGAGCTCATATCTTTTTAATTATTGGTCAGCAATTTTTTAGCATTGCATACTCGGAAAGTTTCGATTCCAAAAAAAGATAAAATCGGTTATCCCTAGCTTAAATTTCTAATTTTTAGTGATTTTTCGAAAGAAGATAAATTATTGTTTCCAATTTCTTTTACATCATGACAACCAACAACAATTATATATTCTAGGTATATTTGAAAATTTCACTGAATACAGAGTGTCCTTTCCTAAATCATTTAAATGAAGAACGGCTGAAAAATATAAAATATTTAATTTTTGACAAATTTTTCAATCTCAAGCTGTAGAATAAAGCGGTTCAGGCTTTTCTCTTTTAAAATGAGAAATATTCTTATCAGACTGTACACTTTTTGATTTGGGGGGGGGGGCGGCAATCTATAAAGCAGGTGTATTTGAATGTCCTACTGCAATACCAGCTACTGAGCCGCAATCTGATTCAGTGCGGCCCAACCAGTGGCTGAGCGCATAGCACTCTGAACTGGGAGACGGAAGGTGCCTGGTTCAAAACCAGGTCGCGTCCGCCAACCTAACCGTTAGGAATTTTCCGTGGTTTCCTCCAAAACTTAGCGTAAATAGGGGTTAGAATCCCTTAGAAAGACCCCCAAGGGGAGCACCCACACCCATCGGCATAGATCCCACTTGTAGATAATTGGCCGTAATCCCCCAACCCAACACAACTAATTGATTCCGGATAGGAAAAAGGCATAGGGACCCTCTGCACCTGTATTTTTTTGAGATAAAATATAGTGAGCAAATTAAAACAATGCAAAAAAATCTAGGAATTTTTCTTGGAAATAATGGACAGTTGAGGGCCCTAAAATTCCAAGGAATGTTGCATGAAAATACCAGGAACTTTATTGAACAGCTCAGGAAAGATCCACTGAATTGCATATTGTTCAGTAAAGTTCTTGGTATTTTCGTGCAACTTTCCTTGGAATTTAGGGCACCTCAGCTGCCTATTATTTTCAAGGAACACTACTGGAATTTTTTTTAATTATTTTTTTTTTTTTTACAATTCTAGTCATTTTTAAGTGAACTGCCTGTTTTTTAAGGTCGTGAGACCACTATTCGGTTAAGTGACGGGTTGAACGAAACAGTAAAGTTTTCAAAGGGAAATGTATACTTTCTGTATAGTATTTGTAAGTCTAACTTATCCTTATTTCCAAGGAACGTTTCTGGATATTTTTACAGTGAAATACGGAATTAAAGCATCAATTACTTATAAACTAAAAGTATTCGTATTAAAGTATTAGTTTAGATTATGGTCCAATGCTGTGAAGAGGAAAGGGAGTCACCAAAGAAAAGATTGTTCAAAAGCGCTTTCTACTCTAGAAGCAATCCTGAAACTATGAACAAAGTTTACGTCTCTTGAACAGATATTTACATATAGTTTTTTTCTTTCTGAAAACCGAATTTGGAGGCCCCTTAGAAATATGAGGCCGAGGCGCGCGCCTCATGCGCCTATTGGGAAATCCGCCACTGTCTCTCCCTTTTGGCAAGCCAGCGTATAGCCAGGGGGATATAGGGATTGATATCCCCCCCCGACACTTTTGCATAAATTTAACGTTAGCTGTTAGACTTTTGTCTTGCAGAAATTTCAATTGTTCGGTGTAATGCAAATCAATCAAATAACATTTGCCATTATAAAAATGTATTATTGTAATAAAATTGCTAGTTATAAGCTTTTATACATTCTTATAAGAAAAACGAAAGAACTAACGGAAAACTGTAAGCCTCTAATCGTTAACGACCGCTTTTCGAGATGGTGGAGTTCTTTGTTTCTTAACACTAAATAAAATACATTCAGGTGTTCTAATTCTAGTCCTATGTTCATATTTATTCTATTCATTAAAAAATATCTCTCCTCTTTTAAAAACCTTTTTAATAAAGCATAGCTCTAATAAATACACACAAACTCCGCATATCGTGTACTCTTATACAAAATATATCCAAAGAATAATACTGAAAAGAAAAATTAATAAATCCCGTTCAAATTTTAATTAAATAGAAATTGTAAAATATTATTTATATACAATTATCATACAAACATGAAACATGCCAATTGAAGAAATTCATTATTGAAGAAACTAATTCACAAAATTATACATCAGCTCACATACATAGATTGTAGGTCTATTCAGGGACGTAGAAAGTAGGGGGCTGGGGAGCTGTGGCTGAAATATTTCCCTGAAATATTTTAAACGGGCTCAGTACACCCGTGAGAAATTCTCCCATGTTTATGGTACATTGTTTACCTCAAACCTGATTTCAAAAATGTAGTCTACTTTTTCTAGGAAATTCACACAATATGCCGCAAAGAGTCAAAAGCCAAGAGCCAAAAGAGCAGCTCTCCATATGTATTCGATACTTGGCGAAATATTTGTTTTTCGCATAGTTGGTAAAAAATAAAAAATTACTCAGCCTGGACACTCCGACTTGCCTAACTATACAGTCATATTTTGAAAGATTTATTACACCGAACGTTTAAATTCATGTACTAAATAAAGCTCTTTTTTTTTGGGGGGGGGGGGGGGAGATAAAGGAGATAAAGGCGATTTAAAACGGGGACTGTTTTGAAGAGAACTCTTCCCCAGTGGTCTTTAAAAAGGAAGATAATAAACAAGTAGTCTTATGTTTTTCAAGTAGTTTATTCTAGCTATCGCACTTTAAAATAGAATTAATAAAAGAATAACTGTAAATTTAAAAATTATTCTCCATGACAACAATTAAAGACATTATTTAAATAATGGTATCTCTTGTAAAAGTAATATTTTATCACATTATTCACGCAATTTTAATTTTCCTATTAAAATTCTTTAAAACTTTAATGTTTAAAAATTTTTTACTCAGAAAAAACTGAAATTAATTTAAAAAAACTTTTACTTATTAATATATCTGCTGCAGTTACAAAACATGCGTTCACTATTTCAAGTTTTGTAAAAAAATAAATGCAATAGTTGATTCTTCAATTGACAGGAAGAAAATTTTCAATAGGCTAATTATGAACTTATTGATTCATCATGTATGATTTATTTAAAAAACAATGAAAGAAAAGGAAATAAAAAAATTGTGTGAATCTCGTCTTGTGAGTCGATTGTGTAAAGTCTCAAAATCCTTATTTATTATATTACCTCGATCCTCCATTACCTAAGAAATTAATAAAATAAATAAACAGCTCTTCATATATTTTAGCATAATATGTGTTTAAAAAGTAACAATATTTGACACAAACTGGAATTCAAAAAAAAGGTAATTTAATGTATTTGTTATCATTGACTACATTGTAGTTGCCAGTAATAATAAGCTTATGATATAGTTTTAAATAATCTTTATAAGTTGGATCATTACATCTTGTATACATGCAAGTACGATTGTCTATGTTTAGAAAATTCTTGGCTAATTATAAATAAAAACACTTCAACCATCTGCTAGATTATACTTGAAAGATCTTTTTATATTAAGATTTTTACTGATAATAAATTATGAACCACGTCTGTGTGATTCCACCTCCTCTGTTGTGTAAAGTTATTTTGAAATTTAATCAAGTAAAGTTTACCTCTTTGTTAATGTAGAGCCCAATATCAAGAGGATGAGCTTGAGATTCAGCACCCTCAAAGGTTTCTTTCGGTGCAACAGATTTTTCACCGGGTCCGGGCCCGTCCATACTATCAGCAGTCTTTGATGCTGCACGATCACCATCATCGGCTTTAATTTTTCTTCTCGAAGAAAGATAAAAACATTTCACTTTGGGTTTTCTTTCTTTTTAAACTGGACGAATTCATGATCGTAAGAAACAAAGAACCCAAAACTTAAACTTCTGCTTACAAATTAAAGGCATCCAACTTAAGTGAATTCACTGAACCATTCGAAATTTCGTTATACCACATCTAAGCTCCCAGCAGACCCTCTTTTTTATTGTTTGTTGTGTGTGTGTGTGGTGTATATTCACTATTTGAATACTGTGGCTTGTTTATCTCAAGAAAAGAAGAGTGGTGTGCTTGAAGACTACAATATAGGCAATATATTTTCCTCTTTCCTTCATGACAATTTTGTTATCAGCTAATTGTAGCATGAATAGATTCTTTCTGAGGATATTCCGTTCCTTTGCGCTACAAGGGTGCGAATTACTCCCCTTTACATTGTCCGATTCGTCCATCCTAGCCCCACAAATTCCCTATCAGAGACACGACTGGAGATTTATTGCCTAAGGAGTCTCTATGACAGTGCTTGCTGGAAGCCTTTGATGATTTTATCTTGCGTCCTCCTTTTCAAGCCAACTACGGATACAAAGTTTAAAAAGATTTTTTTTAAAGAAAAGACACTTTTTAGAGAATAAATTTGGAAAAGAAAGAAGAAGAAAAAAGGGCCCTTTTTAGAGAAAAAAATGGGCCCCTTAAATTGGTGGCCCATGGGCCCCACTCGCCCTGTAGATAAACGGACCCTGCTCATAGCGGCCCCTTAGCTCATAGGGGGGGTCCGGACCACCTGGACCCCCCCCCCGTCGCTGCACCACTGCCCCCCCCCCAAACTGAAGTTGGACCCCCCCCCCCCCCCCCAAGCCAAAAAATCCTGTGTGCGCGCCTGAATTCTACATACCTTTAATTTTATTCCCTTCGCGTGTGGATGCCATTTTTATGTTAATTTTTGCTGCCTTGCTGGCAGATTATCCAGAGTAGCACATAAGCACTAATGTACATGCGCCTCCGGACATAAACGAGAGCGTATGCCCGGCACGTATTTGTGTAACCCCCCACCCGGGGGTCCCCCCGAAACTAAAACTTTGTTAATGAAGCTTTTTAGTGAAAAATTGGGCCTTTTTCATCTTTTGGTCTCCCCCCCCCCCCATTGTGTAGTGTATTCTTAGGGAACTGGATGGGACGAGTTTTGATGAATTCCATCTAATGAAAACGAGTTCTTTCATCACATAATTTTTGTCAATCTGGAACATCCCTAAAAGTTGGACCCCTCCAAACCGTAAAAGTTGGACCCCGCCCCCCAACTGTAAAAGTTGGAACACCCCCCCCCAAACTGAAGTTGGATCCCCCCCCCCCCCCAGCCAAAAATCCCGTGTGCGCGCCTGAATTCTACATACCTTTAATTTTATTCCCTTCGCGTGTGGATGCCATTTTTATGTTAATTTTTGCTGCCTTGCTGGCAGATTATCCAGAGTAGCACATAAGCACTAATGTACATGCGCCTCCGAACATAAACGAGAGCGTATGCCCGGCGCGTATTTGTGTAACCCCCCACCCGGGGGGTCCGGTACCCCCCGAAATCTAAAACTTTGTTAATGAAGCTTTTTAGTGAAAAATTGGGCCTTTTTCATCTTTTGGTCTCCCCCCCCCAAATTTTTTTCTGGTTACGGCCCATGGTAACTCCACTGTGTTATTCAGAGTTTTTTGGGGTCAGATTTTTTAGACCATTTTTTTTTTTCAATGGAGATTCTCATCCTGAAGTATATTGATCACTGATACATGAAAAGAAAAGTGATCAATTATGCGCTAGCAGTGACGTAGCCAGAAATTTTTCATGGGGGTATTACGACTACTGCAGCTCACATATATGTATGTATACGCGTGTGTGATAAGGGAGTTAAGAATATACATTTTGTATGTCAAAAAACTCCTCAAGGGGTTTGTGACCCCCTATCCCCTCCTTGGCTACGCCACTACACGTAAGCATAAGTCATCACGTCTTGAAAAACCGTCATAGATGATAAACACCGAAGTTATTTCGAGGGTTACACAGAATTAAAAATTTTGTAATGTTTACTTTTGATACAGTTCGGATATTTGCCACCAAGGTGAGATGAAATATTACTAAATACGGCAACCCAGAATTTTCTTTTGAATTTGACACTATGCAACTACAGTAGATACGTTCCGTGTTATAGGAATCCGTGTTGTACTGGTCCAGCGCTATACTCCACCTGGAGTGCGGACTGCGCAGAATAATCGCGGCAAAACTTATTTGCACTCCGTAGAAATACAATGATGTTTGGTGTTGCCATTCAAATGTTATGTTAATTACAGGAGCTAAAGCGTCATAATATCAGATGTCTCATTTTACCGTGCAGTACGAGTCTCTTTTAACGTGTTACACGAAAACGATCACAATTTTTTCGCCGTGTTCTACGAATTCGTGTTGTAGACCCATGTTATGAAGGGGTCTACTGTAAATTATTAAAAATAAAACATGAAATTAGTAATTTTTGTTTAGTGCGTGTTGACAGTGAGACCAACGTCAGTTTTATGTAACAAGTGTGATACTGCATTAAGAGTTTAATAAGGGTGATAAACTTTATTGCAGAAGCTACGTCACAAATGTTTTCATTTGAAATGCGATTTGATTTTCGCAAAAACTGTGTGCAATTTTGCTTATAACGTACATCGTGCATCTATTCTTTCATGTAGGTTTTGTTAATTTAAGTGAAATTCAATAAAGTCATCTGCAAAATAACTGCGCTAATGCATTGTTCACGCTTTAAGAAATGCAAGATAAAATAAAATAGTTGCCAACATCATGCAATTTATTCATGTGGCATATATTAAATGCTATTATTAAGCCTAAAAAACAAAATTATATGATGTAGAAATGAGGCATTTTTCGAAAGAGAGAAGTTTCTTCTGCATAACATAAAGATCTTCTTTTTTGATCCCCAGTGACACTGACGAAGTTTTTGTGTCATCAGGTTGCAATCATCTGAGATTTGCCCTCATGACGTCAGCTTTTAGTCACGATTCAAGTATTTTTTCACGTTTTTATATTCCGTATTACTGGGTTTAATTCGAATTATATGTGTGAGGAAAATATTCGTTTCCCACCGTGCGGAGAACGGGCAAGCAGCTAGTTTTTCTGTAAAGCGTGCTACCCTCACTAAGTTTGGGATTCAAACTTGAAATTTGTGACATCAAAATGATGTCAAATTCCCTTATGATTAAAATTTAAAGTTAAAAATTATCTTCATATTTATCATAATTGTTACCATAGTAACCTGAATCCATTAGCAAGGACATATTTGGGGATGGGGGGGTGGGGGGTGGAGGTCTCCCTTCCCCTTTCCAAATTTCAATTTTTGTTTAAAAAAAAAAAAAAAAAAAAAAAATTAAAAAGGTGTGGCTGTGTCGTGGACACTGCCATGTGTTTTATGTGAATACGTGTACTTAACAAGTAAGCAGCGGTAAGTGTTTTTCCTTTGGTGGCTTCAATGAGTGATGAAACCACAGACAGTCACACGCATCACACTTATGTACGAATGGAATTTTGACGAACGCAGTAGTGAAATGTGCACTAGCTGTTGCCCAGCGTGTCTCCATAATCAATGATTACACATGATCAATGTCTATAAGTCTGGCATTGATATAGAAGCAAATACTAATACACCATCCACTTGCATAGGCGCAGATGCCCCAGATGCAGATGTACTGGCACCGTCGTTTATCTGTGCGGATGCCTTCATTCTTTTGTGTTCCAAGCACTGCTTCACCCTATCATATGATGTTTTACAGCTATCGCTGGATTGCTCCTGAGGAGCCCTTTCCAACCATAAACATTCTCAATATTTTGATTTGGCTAATCGATGAGTATAGGCCAACAATTGCATTATATATTCCAATTTTTTATTTCAATACTATATATATATATATATATATATATATATATATATACACAATATAACTACTTCACACTAATGTTTTATATAAGCAATTGATGGATCCTGATGACAGCTGATAGTTCAAATGCAAATGAACGTTCCAGCTTTTGGAAGTCAAAATTTATACAAAAATACATAATGTGATGCAGCCTGTAAATTCTGCCTTTTCTATTGTTTTGATCCAAACAGAATTTTTTCCCCCTGAATACAGCCATGTCCATTAATGCTACTTAAGCACTTCAATGATGAAATGAAAATTGAGCTAATTTTTAGAATTCTTAGTTTAGAAAAGGAAAATATATATTATGGAACAAACAGACATTATTTTACAGGAGTTTTAAAAATTCTCAGATTCTTAATGTTATTGCAGCTACATTGCTGTTTTTTCTTAATATATGGCACAACAGACTTTTCAAATTACCCATAGCAGATGCAATGAATGTTTGGTGTCTTACAAACTTGCCCTTTAATATTATGCTTTCTTACTAGAAAATTTTTACTGCAAAATTATCCAGTCCTTACGTTGCTAAGAGAATGCAAACAAAAGAAAATTTTGTAATGGTGTCAAAAACTTCTCAAATCAGGTAATAAAATTCAAAAAGTTGTTTTACTTTAAAATTTGTAAAAAGTCTCCTAATTAATATTTCTTAGTCATTTAACTGTGAATGAAGACATAAATGTGCATTTTATTATTTGACAAAATTAAAAAAAACTTTCTGACTAATAGACTTAAGGATGTGATAATGAAAATTTGTAAATGATATGTAACCTTAAATTTTCTGGCTACTTCTCAGTAGATCAGAAATATTAGAATATGCGGAATTATTTTGTGTGTGGTGTATTTTTTGCGTAAGATAGTATGTTATTCTGATTGAGTCTCGAAAGAGGTTTTAAATTTGTTACACCAAAATGATGGAGATCTCACTTACTAAAACTCAAGAGACCTGCTTGAAAGAAGTTTTATTTATTTTTTCAACCTGCAATTATTCAGTTTCTGATGATGTAAATTGTAGCTTAATGCCAAATGAAATCTTTGAGCAGTGGTTGAATTCAAAAACTTCTTTACTTAAAAATCTCCTAACATATATTTCCCACATTTTTCTTTCAAAAGAGGGTGAACTGAATGACTTTGTCAAAATATCAAACAGTTATGACAGATAGAATTACAGATGCAACAGTTTAAAAATTATTTTACGAAAACTTTTCACCAAAAGTGCTCTTTCTTTAAGAAATTCTTAAAAATCTGCAAATGGTGTTGGTTAAAAGAAACTGTTTTTAAAAGAAAATCTTCTCCTCTATCCAATGAAGCAAATATCGCTTTCCTGAAAGTGCAATTACTGGCATTATCATACATTAGGCAAGAAAAAATACCAAACATTTCATAAAACATCACAAACAATATTTTCTGATTCAAATTTCCAAAAAATCATTTTGAAGTAAATGTATTATGACCTGTCCTACTGAAGTTGTATACAAAATTTGGTAGGACTGGGACCACCCTTCTTGTGCTATGCGATCGACAAACACACACAAGAAGAATGAAGTTTCAAACCTACATAGCCAGCCAGCTACAAACTTTGTGTACTTCGAGATTTTATTATATAAGATTGTTGAAAATATTTTGCTGTCCGAATTCTGTAGAACACAATTATATGCAATAGAATAATTATTAATTATTTTAAGAATTTATTTACAATGATAACAGTAGATTTCTTTTACATTAAATCAGACATTTATTATTATTTAAAAAAAAAATCACTAAACTTTCTAAATTAGCAGTAAATACTTTTAAACAATTTACAGGAAAAGGGAAACAGTGTTTTATAATTTTTTACCATTCATTCATCTCCTTCCTCAAAGTATCCCTGTTTTTCTTGAAAATTCAGGGGGCACTTTAGCAGTATTATCTTACTTAGAGCATGAGAAGGTATAAATACTTATTCATCAATTTAGTGTAAATCATGATTTTTTTTAAAGTTTGCTTGTATAATTAACAAGTTTCAGATTTTGTATTTAACAAGAGAATTGAATCTTCTATAGTCTTAACGCAACCTATATACATTCCATTATATATGGACATTTATAAATAAGTCCATAAATTCCATTTTGATCAGAGAATTAGAAAACAAACATACTAAGTTTTAAATGTCAATTACCCAAACATATGTTTATAATAGTTAAGTAAAAATACCATGAAATGTTCATTAAAAGACCTTTTGCCACCATCAGTTATCCAAATGTTTCTTTTCACCTATGATATTTCCACTTTCTCGATCAACAATGTGACGCACACACAGATCAACGAAGGGTGGAAGTATATCATAAAATAAAAGAAGCATTTGGATAACTGACAACAGCTGGGAATGTTTGGACAAAGACCTTTTGGCCAAACATTTTAAAGGTATGAACACATGCTCAACTAAAAATATATTAAAGTAAGAATTGTAAAACATAAGAAAAAACCCACTTATCTTAAATTTTTAATTTTAAAATATAAACTATCATTAACCATTGTTGGACAAGTGCCTTACCAATGAGCCAGTAATGATTTACACTCATGTGTTATCTGGCATGCAAATCAATTGTAAAAGGAATTTAAAATAGTTACACACACACACATGCACAAAAAAAAAAACCACAAGAATACAACAAAAAATTTATTTCATGTTTTTTTTTTTTTTTTAATTTAGACTTATAAGCCATACAAGCTTATATGAAGCTATAAAATCTTACATCATGTGCAACTGACTTAAACCATTAAAAATCATTACTTTTCAGGTAATTTTAATCAACACAGTATTATAGCGAATAAACATACAAACAAACTAAAGCCCTTACCTATTCCTGATGACCCCATAAAAAGAAACACAAGAGGATGATCTTCATCATACCAACCATTTTCCTTTCTTCGTATAGCTGAAAACGAGCAAAACATATATAATAGAGATTTCAGGAAATAAAACTGTAAATATTTCTGATCTGTTGAGTACAGTTGCTATAAAGATAATAAAATGATATGCTATATTTTTTATAATTATTAATGTTATTTAAAATACTTTAACACACAACTAAATGACAAATGTATGAATTTAAACAAAAAAACTATCAATTATTGATTTATAATAAATACTTCCTTTTCATTTAATTTTCAATTTTGTTTGACTTTCTGTACACTTTTACAGGCAATTTTTATTGAAATTTTAAGCTTACATTGAAAGAAAGTGTGAACTGCGCCGAAGTGAATTATTAATGAGTAACAAGTCAAGTTGATCAAACAAGTAGTTTAACAAACCTAACAAGGGGAGGCTCAGATGTTGGGATTACCGATTTTGATGAAATGTTTATGGGTTATAGGCAGGCCCCGATTATGACAAATCGGGGCCTGGGGCAAAAGTCCGAATGGGGCCCCCCCACTCGCCTCCTACAATTTGTTTCTTTATTGTCTCTGATAACTGTTTTTCTGTATTTTGCCCAGTGTCTTGTACAAATCTATGTCATGATTAAATGTATCCAACATAAAATATAATAATACATGAAGAGAATGTTTATGAATATTTTCCATGCATATTACACTAAGCTTTAAAAATGAGGACTTGTTGTTCCGTTAATTTAGCCACTTAAAAATCGTTAAACAGTGGTTTGTTCAAACCTAAAAAAACAAAACAAATCTCAGCTGTTTTGGGACTTATTTCTCTGCCACTTAAAACTCTTGAACCAAGATCTGTTTTTAGTCCAAAAAAACTTCAGTGGGTGATAGCAGAATAGACATCAAGCTCTTAAAATCATTCACACTGCAAGGCACTGCACATTTGGAATTAAACATAAAAATAACCAATGGTGTCATGCATAATAGGCCATTTTAAAGTCTTTTGCAAGCAAATTTCATTCTAAATTATTCAGAAACCTAATGTAATTTAACCCGGAAGCAGAAAGTGGGTAAAAGTGTGACGCATGTCACAGAAAAGTCACAATCTTTGCAGAACATTTCATCTTTTAAAAGAAAGAATCTATGAAATGATATGTTCCGCAGAGTAATTAAAGTGACATGCCCTTTATGCTATGCCGTCTCTCTTCACTTTTTGCACAATTTTATGCCTAATTTGCATTTTACCGTGGTCTGTCAGACTGGGACAAAATGCCTGAAGAACATTTGCAACTGTTCGAAGTTATGTTGCAAAACACTGAATATAATTCTGCTCCTGGGTAATTTAATATTAACAATTTGAATATAATTCTGCTCCTGGGAAATTTAATATTAACAAATACTTAAATTGTCTAAGATTGAACAAGTAAAGCAAGCTTTATTTAAGGGGGGGGATGAAGAGAATATTACTAAGTATAGCTAAGGACCATATAATTAAACCACCTTTAAAATAAAACAAACTACATTAGAATCAGCTCATCTATTTAGGAGCTCTATGCGATGCCACAGACTTCAAACTTTGCATGTTTATTTTGCATAACAAAAATAAAAAGCTTGCTTTTAGTCATATTAATTAAATGAAGAAACTGTTTAAATGCATTCTTATGATATTACATATTATTACTTTCTATGTTCAGCACAATTTAGAACTTCACCATCTTTTTACTAAGAGCTGATGCTTCAGATTTTGTTGACGCTGTCATATCCTCATGAGATGCTAATGAAGTAAGGGAATTCGAAACTGAACGGTAATTTCTTTTCAAACATTTAACTGCTTGTGCATCTGCACACCACCTTGTCATACAGCGATTTTTCAAGGTGAATTTTTCTCCATTTTTTTTAAATTTCATACTTAGATATTGCCAATGGTAAGTGGATGCTAAAAAAAATTTTTAGAGTTGCTGTAGCAAAGAAAAATCATGAATATCTCCACTGCAAGATTCAACAGCATTAACACCAACCAAATTCAGTGAATGCATTGAACAGGGGAGAAAATCTGCCAAAGGATTAACATTTTTAATACGAGTTTGCAATCCAGAGTACTTGCCCGGCATGTTCGAACCATTGTCGTAACTTTGACCTCTACAATTTTGAATGTCAATGTTCAGATCAAGTAAAGTTTCTAAAACTACATCTGTCAATTTTTCAGATTTGTGGCTGTAGATGGGTATGAATCAAGAAATGTTTTACAGGTTGAGCTTCGAGTACATAACGAATTACAAAACATAATTGATCAATGTGTGTGAGATCTGGCGATGAGTCTACAATTATTGAAAAATATTTTGCATATTGTATTTCATCACTTATTTCTTTTATGACTTTCTTGGCCATCACTTCAATAAACTTGTCTACACAAGTTGATGGCAGGTAACTGACATTTCCTTTGCCAGGGTTGCCATGTTTTTTAAGGTGAGTAACTAAAAATGGGTCAAATTTACTAATCAATTCTAGACATCTCAAAAAATTGTCACTATGCCTAGAACTGAATGTTTCATCATCACCAAAAAAAGCGAGTCCCCTGACAGATAAAAATTTTATTAATGTAAAACTCTCTTAAGAACTGCTATCCAATAATTTGTTTCATCTTCATAATGTGCTACAAGAGACGAATCCATTCTTTGAGATGCTTGCATTCTCTCGCACATGTTTACAATGACTTCCTTGTGTGATTGTGCATTTTCATGTTTACACAATCTGTTAGAAACATGCTTCCAATCACTAAAACCAGTCATTAATTTCATTTTGTGAGAATTTACGGCACAAAATAACTTGCACACCCAGCAAAACATTTCCTTTTTGGATGAAGACAATACTAAACCTTTTCTGAGTACTTTTTCCCTGTTTTTTTTTTTTTTTTTTTTCTTCATGGTAAAAGTTACTTCCTGTTAAGCATCTCTTTACATCACTGATTATGGTTTGGGTTTCAGACAACATGTCCAAGTTTTGTGGAGGGGGATTTTGAATAAAATAATCTCTCATACCATCACTTATTATAGTCCATACGGCTGGATCAGATTCTAAGCTGTCATTTTCTTTCGGATAAAATTCCCTTCTATCACTTACTTCAGAAGATTCTTTTTCACCAGAAAGAGAAAATGAACAGATCTTTGATGATTCCCCAGAAACTACATTTTCTGTAACATCTCGCTTTTGATTCTGATCAATCTGAATAAATCTGTCCAGCACACCAATCAGTTTTTTTTTTAATTTTCAATTTTCTCTTCACAGAACCTGATAAACATGTGTTCGGGGACATTGGATTACAATCAATATTCCATAAATAAATTAATTAAAAAAACACCTTTTTCTTAAAGCTTAGGGAAGTAAACAACACAACGTGGTTTAAGCGTGTTAGCAAAAAACTGTGTGTTGCCAAAACGTGCAACGTTATAACCATTGACTTATTTTAATAATTGCAGCTGTAGACAGAATCTATCAGTTACGTACTCTAAGCTACTGCACAAATCAGTGTACATGCTTTCACAGAACATAATGGAAGGGCAGGAGCAATCATATAGCATGATCATCCATGCACTGATTGTACAAGAGCTAAATAAAATTTGCCTATAAGATGGGGCTGTGAGTTGTAATCATTCATTTTCTCTTTTGTGCATGCGTGCAGTCGTAGTAGATTGAGGTGGGGAAACTGCTTAGCTTTGCTTCGTCAGAGCGCTATCATTAAAACCAGGTGGAGTATTTTCCTTTAAGAAACTGAGGCAATTTTGATGGTCTGCCATTAGGGGTCTTTGCAAGTTCCACGAAACTAGCAACCACTTTTTGCAAAATTTGTTAATCCGCTGTGATGTATTTCCTTCCTACTCTGAGATTTAAAAAAAATATTGTTTGTAACTTGTAAATTCAAAACTGAAAAAAAATATATGCATTTACAATTTTGAAATGAAAATCATTTTGTAAAATTTGGGGGCCCGGGGCATGCGCCTGTTTTGCCCCTGCGGTAATCAGGGCCTGGTTATACGGAACCCATAGTAAAGTAAAATGCCAAAGAATTAGCCGCCAACTCTCCCTTATTTTTGAGAAATATTCCATTTAAACATTTGATGTACTGTTATATACCAATTATTTGAAAGATCGTTTGATATCTCCGTGGCTGCGTGGTTCCACATTCAGCAAGAGATCAAGAGGTCTCAGGTTCATATTCGACGAATCCACTGCTTTTTCTTTTTTCCCCCCACAAAAATTCATAAAACAGTTTAAAATGATTATGTAAAAAATATATTGAGACTTATTTTGTAAAAACTGGAGTTATAAAGTTCTTTGTTGTGTATATATTTGATAATTAACTGATACTTTTAGGACCAGGGAAGAATGATAAAAATGGATTTGCTTTTTTCTTCATTTTGGAATGATGCAATTATTATTTAAAGTTTCCCATTCAGCTAAAACATGTTACACACATGCAATTACAATTAGACATTCAATATTCGGCATAACCAATAAGTTAAACCTTTTATAAGTTTAAAACATTTAGGATTAGGCTGCTTTTAATTTACCGGCAGCAACATTTGTAATAGCTCCCTCTTGGCCAACTATATGCTCTTTTAGTCTTTGTTCCAATGGAAATTTTCTTCTTTCTTCAATTTCTTTGGCTGTTTTAATTTCATGATACTGTAAAGTTTAAAATATGCACAATTTTATGAAATGCAATCAAAAATAAATAAACATACCTTTTATGCATTAAAATAATTTATTACTTTAAGTATAATTTTATCACTAAATTTGTTAAATAAATTTTGAATTAATTTGAAGAAATAAAGTATGAAAAGAGAATCTGGTGCAGGTATCATTTTCATAGGTACATCTATTATTCTTTCTCTTCTTAGTAATCTTTTCTAAAATTAAGATATTTTTTGAATGTACGGCTGATAGAGTAAAATAAAATGTAATGATATATTTTCTCTTTTTGAAATAATTTAGTGGAAAAAAGCAGCCTAACTTGAAACATTAAACTAAATAACGTGCACATTAAAATTAGATATTATTTCATTTAAATTTGTGTTTTAAAGTATTATATTCCATAAATTACAGTGGTATTTTAAAAACAATAAAATAATAATTAACAGGTTTTATTTTTAAAAAATTAAGCTAAGGGGGAAAATGTAATCAAGTGGAAAAGATTAATGTAACTTGCCTGCTCTGTATAATTTTCCAACATTTTTTTCATTTTAGGGTGACCAGCATAATCCAAAGCACTGTGACCGGCATCATTGAGTATAGTTGGATTAGCGCCTATGTAAAATGTTATTCTTACATTAAAAAATGTTACACATAAAAAAAGAAAAGAATATTTGAAATGGTCATTTCATGCAAGTTCTTAAATCATAATTTTTCCTGGAATCAATAAAACCATATAACACACAAATAAGTAGCTTTCCAAAGACATTTTTTTTTTTTTTTTTTTTTTTTTTTTTTCAATTTAAAGTGGTTAGACTTATTTTACTTTACAGACTTTTTTAACAAAGATACATTTCATTTTTAATTCCCTCTATGCAGTGCGTCTCAAAAATACTTAACTAGTCTTTTAATCTTTAAATATTGATCACAGGCACATACAATAAATTACAAAGTTACATAAAAAATTAATTCTACTAATTTCTACTAAAATTAATTCTACTAATATATAAAGGTGAAAGTTTTTGTGTTTGTGACTCAATCCTGCAAAAACAGCTGAACAGATTTGGATAAAATTTGGAATAAAGATACTATATACCCTAGATTAACATATAGGTTATCTTTCATGCAAATAGCATAAACAGTTCTCTTATAGGGACACTCAAAATGCTCTATGGTCATCTCATTAACTACTGAACCGATTATATAAAACTTTTTTCACTGACACAAAGCTACACTATTCCTAAGTAATATAGGGCCCGATTCAAACGAAACAGAGTTCTATCGTTTTCCGTTGCGATCGCGGAAATTTTCGACTGATTCCTATGTTTCCTTTTCAAGTGAAACCTGTCTATCGCTTTTGGATCACGTGACACTGCGATTGGTGTTTTGCTATCGCTTTTTCAAAAGCGATCATTTTCAAGACCATGGCGGATCGATCGGCGGATGGTTATTAAGAAGATTACAACAACAACGAAGACTCGTTATTTAAAATTACGAAGCAATCCGTTGGAATTATCAGACAGGGAATTCTGCAAAAGATTTAGGCCTGCGGAAAGCTGAATTTTCTCGCAGAATAGAATTTTTGTAGGGTTTATTTTCTGTCGGCCTTTGAATTCCACTCTAGCAGACACTACGATGCAGGCGCCATCTATAGTTCTTATTTTAAATCGTTTATTGCTTGATAAATTTGAACTCGATATATTGCTCGATAAATTTGTTTGAAACAGCGTGAAAAATACGTATAATTTCTCGCTAAAATAAGCATCCTACCAACCCTCCTAAACAAATATTCAAACCATTATATTAAGGATGTCTATGATTGTTAATTATATATCAGAACATAAAATATATAGTAATTCTACCCCTCCATTATAATTATAAACAGCTTCTCTGCTACAGAAAAATAAAATGTAGTAGGCAAATTAGAGAACAATTATTATTCGATAATTCGAACAATTCGACATAATTATGACAAAGAATACTATTATTAATAATTTTCAAAAAAAAGTCTTCATAAATTAAAAATGTATTTCCATGATTATAAACATACAAAAAATATTAACCTAAACCAGTTAAAATTTTAAAACATTATCCTACAATACTGTTGGGGAAAAAATTAAGACACAGCCTGTTGTCCGTTGCAGCTCAAAGATAAATAAATAAACAGTTAGTCGTCGCCATTAAGTTAAAAGTTTTTCCAGAGAAAGATGCGATTTTTTTATTGGTTAACAGCGACTTTCTACGTCACCGGAAGTTGCGTTTTCACTCTGTGGCGATAAAGTTTCGATCTAGCAAACCTGTAAGTTCGATCGCCTATTTTGTTTCACTTTGAATACACTTTTGCGATCGCTTGCAAAGGCGATCGAACTTCCAGAGAGAAAACGATCGTTTTGGAGACGACCGATCGTGTTTCGTTTGAATCGGGCCCTTAGGCTACCTTTTATGCCTATAGTATAAATAGTTCTTTTGCAGGGACACTCAAAACAATTTACATACTTTAACACTCTAGGGGCAGCTTTGTAATTACTGAACAGATTCTAAAACTTATGTTACTGATAGAAAGCTACAATATTCCAGACTATTATAGGCCACTTTTCATGCATATAGCATAAATAGTTCTTTTACAGGGACATTCAAAGCAATTCTTAAAATTTTATGCTCTATAGCAGGGGTTCCCAAAATTTTTTCCCCGCGGCACCCTTGTCAGGCTAAAAGCATTTCGCGACATCCTTGTCAGGCTAAAAACTTTCGCAGCAGATTTCCTTTAAAGCAATATGAATACGAAGGTTAGAATGAAGCAGTTTGGATGCATTTTACTTTTTTTGTTTGTTTGTTTATAGGACTAACTATCAAGAAAGTACTCTCTTGGGGAAGGGATATAGAATTTTGACAATACCCCCATTTCAGGGAGTTCCTATAAAAGAGAGACTACAGGACAGTCTTGAACTTGACTGAAATATTTTTGTTTGAGCCCACTTAGTGATCGGCTTGGCTCACTTTCTTGAGGATACCGGTTCAGAGGAAATTATTTGATTATACTCCACCAAAACACTTTTCTTGATTATCTCCACGGCACCCCTGACATACTCTCGTGGCACCCTAGGGTGCTGCGGCACCCATTTTGGGAACCTCTGCTCTATAGGCATCTTAATAACTATACTGAACCAATTTTCAAACTGTCTTCACTGACAGAAAGCTACACCATTCCTGGGTAATATGGGCTATCTTTCATGCATATATCACAAATAGTTCTTTTGCAGGGACATGCAAAACAATTATAATACATTACACTTTATGGGACTCACTGTAACTACTGAACTGATTGTATAAAACATTTTTCACTGATACATTGTTGAGTAATATAGGCCACATGCAAGTATCAGAAAGTCCTTTTACAGGGACACTTATAAGCTTACTGGTATTTGCACATATCGATGTATATTGTGTCTATCGCCAACATTGGCGATATTTGTACTCAATACTTTGGCACAATTGGCGATACTCAAATTGTGCCAAAATCGCCAACATTGGCGACTTTTGGCACAATTTGAGTGAGACACTTGATCGTCATCGGATTATTAGCTATACATTGTAGGTTATAGTATCATATGCTTTAAATTGATGCCTGTCTCAATATTACTATGTAACTGATGCCTGTCTCAATATGTCTATACGATCAATTGCCATTGACCGTATTGTATTTGAATTATTTTGAGTGCTCTTGTAGAACTATTTAACTATACAGACACTATTTTTGATGAAAAGTTTCATCTTGTAATCCTTAACAACATAAATCAATTTGGTTTCATTTCAAATGGCAGAATATCTCTTAGGCTAGAAGTCGAAGCCTATTGTGAAGGTTATTGCAACAGGCTCTAGAAAAAAACATTTGACGAAAGCGTGTCCACATTTAATATATTTAATTTTCGTCCACCTAAAATAAATAACTTTATATTCAATTTTTATTATTATATTACACATTGCTTTATTTATATAGATATACTAAAATCGAATTTTATACTCTTCTGGGAACGTGTGGAAACTTTTCCCATTCAAATGATTTCATTTCACTGTGAACATCCGCGGGGAAATCATTTTATTAAAAATATAAATAAATAAATCTATATAAATAAAATTAGACTTTTGTCTGTACATTTCTTGGAATTCAAAAATTTTACAATTTCTATCCGTTTCAAGCACCCGGGATTCCGATGCGACCCTCAAAAAAAAGTTTGTCTGTCTGTCATTCTGTCCTTCTGTCATTCTGTCCGTGACGCTTTTTTTGTTTAAGCATCACGTAAAAACGACTAAAGCGAATGATATGAAATTTTGTGTCATGATAGGTGGTCACTTAACTTAAAACATAGGCGTCGGATTTAAAAAAAAATCTTGATTGGAGTTTGAGATTTTGCGAAAATCCTTTCAAACTGCGTAAATTTGTGTTCAAGCATCACGTAAAAACGACTAAAGCGAATGATATGAAATTGGGTGTCATGATAGGTGGTCCCTCAACTTAAAACATACGCGTCCAATTTTTAAAAAATCCTTATTGGATTTTCAGATTTTGCGAAAATCGTTTCAAACTGCGTAAATTTGTGTTCAAGCATCACGCAAAAACGACATAAGCGAATGATATGAAATTGGGTGTCATGATAGGTATTCACTCAACTTAAAACATAGGCGTCGAATTTTTAAAAAATCTTGATTAGATTTTCAGATTTTGCGAAAATCATTTCAAACTGCGTAAATTTGTGTTCAAGCATCACGCAAAAACGACTGAAGCGAATGATATGAAATTGGGTGTCATGATAGGTATTCACTCAACTTAAAACATAGGCGTCCAATTAAAAAAAAATCTTGATTGGAGTTTGAGATTTTGCGAAAATCCTTTCAAACTGCGTAAATTTGTGTTCAAGCATCACGTAAAAACGACTAAAGCGAATGATATGAAATTGGGTGTCATGATAGGTGGTCCCTCAACTTAAAACATAGGCATCCAATTTTTAAAAAACCCTCATTGGATTTTGAGATTTTGAGAAAATCGTTTCAAACTGCGTAAATTTGTGTTCAAGCATCACGTAAAAACGACTGTAGCGAATGATATGAAATTGGGTGTCATGATAGGTGGTCACTCAACTTAAACTATAAGCATCTAATTAAAAAAAATCGATCAGATTTCGAGATTTTGTGAAAATCGTTTAAAACTGACTGAATCTTTGTTCCCGCATTACGTAATAACGACTAAAGCGAATGATATGAAATTTGGTCACACAATAGATGGTTGCTCAAGATAAACTATAGGAGTCCAATTTTTTAAACATTTTTATTAGATTTTGAGATTTTGTGAAAATTCTCTCAAAATGCGTTTATATTTCTTCAAACATCACGTAATAACGACTACTAATACGAATAATATACGACTAATACGAATTTTAGTGATATGATAGGTAGTTGCTAATCTTAATTTATAGGCGTTGAATTTTTAAAATATTTTGATTACATTTTGAGATTTTGCGAAAATCGTTTTAAAATGCTGAAAATTTGTTCCAGCATCACGAAATAAAGATTGCAGGGAATGAAACGAATTTGGTTGACAGGATAGGTTGTCACTCAACTTAAATTCTAGGCTTCCATTTTTTCAAAAATGTTGATTGAATTTTTAGATTTTGCGAAAATTATTTCAATATGCGTAAATATTCGTTCACGCATCACATAATTACGACTAATGCGAATGAAATGATATTACTTAGTTACTCTCTAACCTGTAATATTTTAACAATACATAAAAATTATAACTTCGCTTTCTTTACTTTGGCAACATACTACATCCATTCTGTGTACTCATACAATGCTGACGAAAGATCTTGCTTTTTTGGAAATTTGCATTCACTAACCCGTCGAGGACGGGTACTTCAGCTAGTAAATTTATAAATCTGGAAAAGGAATTATTTATAAAAAAATTGTGTTTTTTTTTAGTTTTTGAGAGCAAAATAAGCTTGAATTGATAATAGTTTCACTCTATTCTAAAAAAAAGTAAAGGCCGCTGTTGCTGGCACTGTCAATAGCTTGTTGGCCTATCTCCTCCTAAACCGTAGGGATTTGAGTTTCGACTAAGGTGCCCACAGATTCGAAAAATTACGAGGAACCTGATAAGCTGACTTAAATTTCGAAAATCGAATTATTTTAGAAGATATTAATAAAAAAACTGAAAAAATAAACAGAATGGTTGCCAGATTTGGCATAAAATCATTCATTCCTTTGCAACAAAGCATTTCCAAGTATGTAGAGTCGCATGAAATTCACAAACATGAGTTAGAATTACGACCATTTGACGCCAAATTAAAAAGTATATGAAATAAATAACTCAAAGTGTGTTACACAAAGTTGAGAATTTTCAAATAGTAAGTTCGCTTAGACAACAGGAGTTTAGAATTAGCGACTATTCGTTTTTCCAAATCAGAATAACTAATTGTAACTGATTTTAAAAGCGCCATCTTGGCATTAGGAATGATCTGGCAAAATAGTATCTTTCCAAGCAGGGTGTATAAGCTTCGAGTTCCAGAATGCTGGAACCCAGTATCTTGAAAATGGAAAAGTGCAGATTATTTTAAAGGCAGTTCGGTCCAGCTGGAGTATTTCCTACCAGTAGACATATTTGGTGGCGTTAACTATGCCTATTTTCCAGCGTGGCGAGATGATATAATTCGCGGTGCTAAATATGCCAATCTGCAAAAGATTATGTATATGAAAATATGGATAATGGTTTTCCGGGAACCTTGCATGAGCAGTAATTATAGGTCGTGAGCATGTGTAAATCGCCAAATAATGAAAGTCGCCATTGGTGGCAAGCTATCCTAGCTGTTCTGTAGTTTTTATCAAAGAAAACATGTGAAGTACTCTTTTCTTAGAGCTCATTATTAACTATACATATATGCAAGTCGCCAGATAATGAAAAATAGCCATGGGTGGCAAATTTGCAAGGTGTCCAATAGGTTTTACATAATTAAAAATACAGCTGAAACAGATGTTCTAATTTTATTACGCTTTAATTCCTACTTAATATAACTTTTGAATGACAAACCTCCAGGGTTATCCTTTGTTGGCCGTCCAACATTAAATATCATTGTGTTTCTGAGGAGTGCAAATAATTTTTCCGGCGATTATACGCAGAGTCCGTACTCTAAATGGAGTATAGCTCAAGACCCGTAGAACACAGATTGCTAATAACAAAATATCTACTGTGATATATTTGAGTGGTCTACTGTAGAGTGAAGTTTAAATTTTTATGTGCCAATGAACATGCAAGAACCAAGCAATGTGTAGCTCAGTAACATTCTATCTGATCCAATCTTTAGGATTTGTCTGTTGAAATTCTGTCTTTTTTACGAATAAGCCTTATTAGGGGCCGAATGTCTCATATGAAAAGCGAGCGTAGCGAGTCTGGGGGCCTTGGCCCCTAGTATTCTAAGAATAACCTAACTGTTAGAGACTGTGACAATTATTTGTTTTCTGAAGACTTACTTTACCAGAATTACTTTACCTTAACTTTAATTTTTTTTTCTTCATTTAGTAAAATGTTGAAATTTTTCAAAATTTCAGAGGATGTATATGATTTGTAAATTTAGAATACCAAATCTTATCAATAGTCTGAATTACCTAATTCTGAAATTACTCCCCTTTTTTTATAAGCAAAAGAGTGGCGTAATAAGAGGGGAGGGGGGGGCAGTTTGCGAAGGCGACAAGAGAAAAACAAAGATAAACGACGGGAGAATACTGACACTTAAGGCGAGCGCAGACTCGCGTGCGATTGCCGTATGCTGCACGATATGAGGGGAGTTTTTTAAAGGTTAATTTGCACATGCAGGCTTTGTAAAAGGGGGAAACAGTGCAGGGTCGAAAAATTTATAGGCTTTTAATGACCAGTCAGGATTCGCCAACAAAGGATAACCTGTGAAACCACAAAACCATGCCAAACATACAATGGGGACACTTTTCTCTGCAATCCGTCTTGAAGATACGGAAAAATACATTGATTACCCATTCTAGTGTACGGAAAGCACTGAAGTCTGCTCTGGCCTTTAGTAGAATGTGGCAGAAAACGAAAGGACTGCACCGGGCGCAAATAACCCCAGCTACACCTATGCTTAATTTTGGCAAAACATAATACATTTCAAGTGCTGTATTCGCAAAATGTCTCAAATCGCTCAATTTTCAGATCAATATCTGGAAGTCCCACTTAATTTCAGATTCGCAAAACGTAGTTTTGCTAAGACACTTTTTATATCATTCGTAGTTATTTATGGTTAGTAAATATCTGTAATAATTATGAATAATGCGTAATAAGAAAGCCGGTTAAATAGAGTAAATCGTTCAGGGAAAAAAAAAAAAAAAAAGAGCGAAAAAGCTTGCAAGTGTGCAAAACAATTAAAACAGAGAAGAGGAATAACTAAACAACTCGCGACGAACTCTTGAATAATAATTGTCAATAATTCGTAACTACATATATATCAAACGTAACTACCGATATTTGAGGAAATTTAATTCTTAGATGACTTAAAACAATTTTGTATTTTTCAACTATATTTTCTTCCCTCAATTCCTAAGCGAAATACGCACGTAGTTCTGTCGATCGAGTTCTCACTTGAGTCAGCAAAAAACAAAACATTGCAGTAGGGGCACTTTCAGGGTAATCAGCTTGTGTAAATGAAAACATAAGATGAAAAAAGCAATAATAATAATATTTCGATCTCAAAAAAATATATATATAACATTTGTAACAGACATTTTAATGAGTAATATCTGTGAGAAAGGTCCGATTTAGAAGGTAATTTTGTAGAAGGGCCGTTTTCAATCAGTCATTCATATTTTTATGATGGGGTTATTGTATTTAATCGTATTTATCTGAAGGGGCCATTTTAAATAAATGCATTTTTGCGATGGGCCGCAAAACGAATCCAAAATGGTGCAGGGGAAATAAAAAATGATGATCGTTGGCAAATAATAAAAATGGGAAACCAGGAGGATTCAGAGGTGTGTAAAAGCTAGATTCGGCCGTTCCTTTTTGCACGTTTTTCACGTTAGTTACGTCATCGCAGAGCAGAGACAGCGTAACGAGCCGCGGCAAAATGTTCCCAAAAGTTGCGGACAGTAAATTTTTTTTTTTTCTTTTTAACGGCAGACAATTAAAAACTTTTTTTTTTAATATGCCGACAAAAACTGTTCGCAAGCAGATTTCTGTGTCCGCGACATTGTTGCCGTGTCGCGGTGTTTCTGCTACGGGGGATTCATATACATATATATCAGTGTTTACTTGCATAATAGTCGCACTATTTTTGCATATTTTTCAGTGAAAGTCTAGGGCAACTAGAGGAAATCTGATACGTAATACTATACACTCTAAAGTTAAAACATTAATGATATTCTTATAAAATTACTAACTTACCAAATGTTTCCAGATTATCTGCCATTTGTTAAATAATCTTTTGCACAAAAAAGGGACACTTTTTTTTATAGTTATATATTTATAGACATAAATGAAGGCCAAATATGAGATTGCGACTTTTAGGCGAGTAAACACAGTAGTATATGCGTGCGTGTGCGTGTAGGTATGTACATCCACTCAAAAAAGTATTTGAGTAGTAGCCAAATTTCATATTTCAGTATTATCGATAATTAATTAGTTTTTGGAAAAACATACCATTAGAAAGAGATATGGGAAGTCATAATTATATATGGCATAATTCATTTTTACGAAAAGCAATATTTTAAGTATGAAACTGACATGAGAAATTTGACTGTTTTCTTCGGCTCGAATATTTTTTGAATGGGTGTATAATAAATTGGTTTTAAATAAAATAATTTAAAAATAATTTGCAAAATAAATTAACTGTGAACTGATGTTTCATATTGAAAATTATAAAACTTCAGAGTAAACTGTAGTATCAAAACTAACAAAGATTTTATATACATGCATGTAATTCGTACTGTATGCATAAAAAATTAACTAGCAATCAATATAAAACAACAATCTGAAACATTTAATGTAGCATAAATACGAATTAGGAATTTTAAAATCATTCTGCGAACTGACTTTTTAAAAAAATCACATCTAAATTTGCTTTTATGTGTGCGTGTGTGTATGGGTGGGGGGTTGATGTTTTTCGAAGAATACACTGCATACTGAAAATGACAGATGTTTAAAATTTTGAATGGATACTTTTTTAGTTTTCATAAATTTAAAATGTAAATTCATTATTTTAAATATTTTAAAGCAAGATATCTCTCTATTCTAAAAAAAAGTAAAGGCCACTGTCACCGCTGCTGTCATCGCACTGTCAATAGCTTGTTGACCTATCTCCTCCTAAACCGTGGGGATTTAAGTTTCAACTAAGGTGCCCACAGATTCAAAAAATTCCAAGGAACCTGATAAGCTGACTTAAATTTCGAAAATCGAATTATTTTAGAAGATATTAATAAAAAACTGAAAAAATAAACATAATGGTTACCAGATTTGGCATAAAATCATTCATTCCTTTGCAACAAAGTGTTTCCAAGTGTGTAGAATAGCGTGAAATTCACAAACATGAGTTAGAATTACGACCATTTACGCCAAATTAAAAAGTATATGAAATAAATAACTCAAAGTGTGTTACACAAAGTTGAGAATTTTCAAATAGTAAGTTCGCTTAGACAACAGGAGTTTATAGCGACTATTCGTTTTTCCAAAACAGACTAACTAATTGTGACTGATTTTAAAAGCGCTATCTTGGCATTAGGAATGATCTGGCAAAATAGTATCTTTCCAAGCAGGGTGAACCTAAGCTTCAAGTTCCAGAATGCTGAAACCCAGTATCTTGAAAATGAAAAATAATTAAAATGCAGATTATTTTAAAGCCGGTTCGGTCCAGCTGGAGTATTTCCTACCAGTAGACATATTTCGTGGCGTTAACTATGCCTATTTGTCAGCGCGGCGAGATGATATAATTCGGGGTGCTAAATATGCCAACTGTAAAGGATTATGTATATAAAAATATGGATAATGGTTTTCCGGGAACCTTGCATGAGCAGTAATTATAGGTCGTGGTGATAATATAGTGACAACACCACAGTGTAAATCGCCAAATAATGAAAAGTCGCCATGGGTGGCAAGCTATCCTAGCTGTTCCGTAGTTTTTATCAAAGAAAACATGTGAAGTACTGTTTTCTTAGAGCTCATTATTAACTATACATATACGCAAGTCGCCAAATAATGAAAAATCGCCATGGGTCGTGTCCAATACTTTTTACAAGTAATTAAAAATACAGCAGAAACAGATGTTCTGATTTTATTACGCTATTAAATAGTATAAAATATTAAAATTTACAGAACACGCACTTAATATATATTTTTTAAACAAAAAAATCTGATGTGTCCAACACATGACTTCCTTGCATGTCTATTACATCAAAAATATTTTTGACGCCCTTCCTCTAAACTTATTTGTTTGAAAGAGATAAAATATCGATAATAGTAAGGTTTAGCGATTTCTAGCCAAATATTTCGATATCGCCAAGCTGAGTTCAGTTTGAAAGATTTCCTTCTGACATTTTATTTGGCGATATTCACCTAAAGCCGACAAACTTGAGATAGTTTGCGAGATTTTGGGGATAGCCAAAGTAGTCATTGACCACAGGCTTTTAATGAATTGAATGCATCCATACACCTCAATGTATTTAAAGTCACTTGGCTCACCCTGTAAATAAATTCCCAGTCAATTGCTGTCAAAAAAGATATTGAAAACAGTTAGATATTACAATAATAGTTCTAAATACAAAAGTTCAAAATTCTACGGGTTAAAGTTTTAGAGTTATACAAAATACGAAATAATTTTTGGAGATATTTCGGCGAAACTCGTCAATGTCGATGACATTTGGCGAGATTTTAAGCATGGAGCAAACAATGACAGATTATCGCCAAATTTGGCAATATTTCGCCAAAACTCGCCAAGAACGATGAGAAATGGCGATACATTAGGCATGGACCAAATGACTGACTATCGCCAAATTTGGCAATATTTCGGCAAAACTCGCCAAGGTCGAGGACAGACGGCGAGATTTTGGACATGTACCAAACAATGACTGTCTACAGTTGTATTATATTGAAGATGTCCATAGACATTAAAGTACTGAAATTCTTTTCGGTGGTTCTGTAAATAAACTCTCCAGTAGATTGGAACCTCAATGCACAATTAGATGTTACAACAATCTTACATATGAAATTTCATAAAATTTTTTGAGATTTGAGAGTTGAATATGCACACACGTACACCAAAAGTCGCCAAGCTTGGCGACTTTTGGCATAGTTCTTGAGGTTGGCACGTGACCGTAGTCGGACCATTACCTAACTTATGTGGTAGGACGGTATTGTGCTTGAAATGGATGAATGCCCCTAAAATTGCCATTGACCGTAATGTATTGGAAATCTTTTGAGTGTTCCTGTAGCAGAACTATAAATGATAAAGACCCTTTTTTTAATGGAGAAATTCATTTTCTAACTCTTTACAGCATATATCACTTCTGAGTCGTTTGAAATAGCCCAATACCTCTAAAAAACGCTTTGATGAATTTCGGCACATAGAGCGTAATGTATTTGGAATCTTTTGGGCGGTTCTGTAGATAAACTATCCTGTCGAATGGAATCGAAAGGGGAGGTGCACAACTAGATGTTACAACTATCCAAAATATGAAGTTTCGACATTCTATGCCTAATAGTTTTTGAGATATGCGAGTTTAATGAATTTCGGCCCATTGAGCATAATGTATTTCGAATGTTCAGGGAGGTCCTGTAGATAAACTATCCTGTCGAATGGAACCAAAAGGGCAGGTGCACAACTAGATGTTACAACTATTCAAAATATGAAGTTTCGACATTCTATGCCTAATAGTTTTTGAGTTAGGCGAGTTTAATGACTTTCGGCCCATAGAGCGTAATGTATGTCGAATCTTTTGGGCAGTCCTGTACATAAACTATCCATTCGATTGCGACCAAAAAGGGAGGTGCACAACTAGATCATAGAACAATCCTAAATATCAAATCTCAACATTCTACGACCAATAGTTTTTGAGATATGCGAGTAACATACATACGTACGTACCTACGTACGTACGTACGTACAGACGGCATGGAAAAACTGGCCACAATAGACTCGCCGCTGGTCAAAATGAGTTGCAGACGCGTTAATATGATCGTGCATGCTAGCCTAAGATGAGATGCATCAAAAAAAATTCTTAAAATTAAATTTAGAGGTAGTCAAAATCGGTTTTTTTGTCGAAATTTGGCCCCCAAAATTTTTCGGGATCACATTACTTCCTTATACTACGTACAAGGAAGTAAAAAGAAGAAAAATTCACACTGGACACAAAATTTATATGATTTTAAACACATTAGGGAAGGGAGGGGTGGGGGGGGTGGGGGGGGGAAAGCAATTATCTCTCTATTCTAAAAAAATCTGATGTGTCCAACACATGACTTCCTTGCACGTCCATTAGATCAAAAATATTTTCGACGCACTTCCTCTAAATGTATTTGTTTGAAAGAGATAAAATATCAATAATAGTAAGGTTTAGTGATTTCTAGCCAAATATTTCGATATCGCCAAGCTGAGTTCAATTTGAAAGATTTCCTTCTGACACTTTATTTGGCGATATTTCACCAAAAGCCGACAAACTTGAGATAGTCGGCGAGATTTTGGGGATAGCCAAAGTAGTCATTGACCACAGACTTTCAATGAATTGAATGCATCTATACACCTCAATGTATTCAAAGTCATTTGGCTCACCCTGTAAATAAATTCTCAGTCGATTGCTGTCAAAAAAGATATTGAAAACAGTTAGATATTACAATAGTTCTAAATACAAAGTTAAAAAATCTATGGGTTAAAGTTTTAGAATTATACAAATAGGAAATAATTTTTGGCGCCAAATTTGGCGATATTTCGGCGAAACTCGTCAATGTCGACGACATTTGGCGAGATTTTAGCATAAACCAAACAATGACAGATTATCGCCAAATTTGGCGATATTTCGCCAAAACTCGCCAAGAACGATGACAAATGGCAATACTTTGGGCATGGACCAAATGACTGACTATCGCCAAATTTGGCGATATTTCACCAAAACTCGCCAAGGTCGAGGACAGACGGCGAGATTTTGGGCATGTACCAAACAATGACTGTCTACAGTTGTATTATAATGAAGATGTCCATAGACATTAAGGTACTGAAATTCTTTTCGGTGGTCCTGTAAATAAACTCTTTAGTAGATTGGAACCAAAAATCGAGATGCACAACTAGATGTTACAACATTCTTATATATGAAATTTCATAATAGTTTTTGAGATTTGAGAGTTAAATATGCAAACACGTACACCAAAAGTCGCCAAGCTTGGCGACTTTTGGCATAGTTCTTGAGGGAGGCACGTGACCGTGGTCGGACCATTACCTAACTTATGTGGTAGGACGGTATTGTGCTTGAAATGGATGAATGCCCCTAAAATTGCTATTGACTGTAATGTATTGGAAATCTTTTGAGTGTTCCTGTAGCAGAACTATAGATGATAAAGACACTTTTTTTAATGGAGAAATTCATTTTCTAACTCTTTACAGCATATATCACTTCTGAGTCGTTTGAAATAGCCCAATACCTCTAAAAAACGCTTTGATGAATTTCGGCCCATACAGCGTAATGTATTTCGAATCTTTTGGGCGGTCCTGTAGATAAACTATTCAGTCGAATGGAACCGAAAGGGGAGGTGCACAACTAGATGTTACAACAATCCTAAATATAAAGTTTCATCATTCAACGCCTAACAGATTTTGAGATATGCGAGTTTAATGAATTTCGGCGCATTGAGTGTAATGTATTTCGAATGTTTTGGGCAGTCCTGTAGATAAACTATCCAGTCGAATGGAACCAAAAGGGGAGGTGCACAACTAGATGTTACAACTATCCAAAATATGAAGTTTCGACATTCTACGCCTAATAGCTTTTGAGTTAGGCGAGTTTAATGAATTTCGGCCCATAGAGCGTAATGTATTTCGAATCTTTTGGGCGGTCCTTTACATAAACTATCCATTCGATTGCCACCAAAAGGGGAGGTGCACAACTAGATCATAGAACAATCCTAAATATCAAATCTCAACATTCTACGACCAATAGTTTTTGAGATATGCGAGTTACATACATACGTACGTACGTACAGACGGCATGGAAAAACTGGCCACAGTAGACTCGCCACTGGTCAAAATGAGTTGCAGACGCGTTAATATGATCATGCATGCTAGCCTACGATGAGATGCATCGAAAAAATTTTTTAAATTAAATTTAGAGGTAGTCAAAATCGGTTTTTATGTCGAAATTTGGCCCCCAAAATTTTTCGGGATCACATTACTTCCTTATACTACGTACAAGGAAGTAAAAAAGTAAAGGCCGCTGTCGCTGCCAAAGCTTGTTGGCCTATCTCCTCCTAAACCGTGGAGATTTAAGTTTCGACTAAGGTGCTCACAGATTCGAAAAATTCCGAGGAACCTGATAAGCTGACTTAAATTTCGAAAATCGAAATATTTTAGAAGATATTAATAAAAAACTGAAAAAATAAACAGAATGGTTGCCAGATTTGGCATAAAATCATTCATTCCTTTGCAACAAAGCGTTTCCAAGTATTTAGTATCACGTGAAATTGTCAAACATGAAGTAGAAATACACCCATTTTATGCCAAAATAAAAACTATATGAAATAAGTAACTCAAAATGTGTTACACAAAGTTGACAATTTTCAAATAGTAAGTTCGCTTAGACAACAGGAGTTTAGAATTAGCGATTATTCGTTTGTCCAAAACAGAATAACTAATATCTTGAAAATGAAAAATAATTAAATACAGATTATTTTAAAGCTGGTTCGGTCCAGCTGGATTATTAGCTACCAGTATATTTGGCGGCGTTAACTAAGCCATTATAGCAGTTATAGTACACTTTGGATATTTGCTAGCATGACGAGATGGTATAATTCATGGTGCTAAGTACGCCAATCTACAAACAATTATGTAAATGAAAATATGGATAACGGTTTTACGGTAACCTTAAATGAACAGTAATTATAGGTTGTGAGCATGTGTAAATCGCCAAATAATGAAAAGTCGCCATGTGTGGCAAGCTATGCTATCTGTTCTGTAGCTTTTATTAACTTTACATGTACGTAAGTCGCCTGTTAGGAAAAAAGAACTTATGTCTCGCTCTGTCTCCCGTTCGCGTGCTTTCGTTAGCATGTTTATGTTTTGCCATCGGCATTGCCGTGTTGCTGCGTGCATCTCTATCCGGCTAAATAACCGTGTGTGTTATTGAGCCGTCAAAGTATGACGTCACCTTAGCGTCATCTCCTGCACTCGGTTCTTCGGGATCGTAGTGCGTTCGCAAACTATTTAAGCATTCATTTTTTTCTTCCCCAACATTGTCAGCAGTATGTAAATTTATGTTAATGTGTTATGTTGTGGTATAAAAGGTGATGTGCGATGTGTTTCGTACTGACATTCTTCCAAGTTCTTCATGCTGTTTGTACTGAGCGGTTGCTCCTGGATTGTTGTTTTATGCTCAAATATGTGAGCAATTATGTCCTTAATTTCTTTTAAATAAATTTTAACGTAACTTAATTAGTATGAAGTATTTTTATAATTCCACTGCTCTTTCACTTTGCAAAACACGGGTTATGAGCCACAAACATGCCCTAACTGCTTGTTTAGTTCCAGTATTAATGAAGTTTAAAAACTCGTTTAACAAGACATACTGATGTTGCAACAAGTCCTCGATACCTGCTCTGAACCAATGTATGCCTCTCTGGTGGTAATTCTCTTTGACAAATGTATTTGAGTCTTCAGATTTTTCCTAAAGAATTTTCAAGTGGTGTGATTTTTCAAGGTGGTTTTTTGCTGAGTCGACGTTTAAGATGGCGGGCCTTCTTCACTTCAGTGGTTGCAGTGTGTTTCATGATTCTGCGATTCGTCAGTTATTGCTTCGAGCTGATGTCTGAGTATCCCTCCCTGGTGGTGTTTAATCGTCTTCGACGAATGCTTCTACCTGTGACTAGCTTTTCGTCGAGTGGTGTTTTCAAGCTCGTTGACTTTTGCTTTTCAAGCTTAAAGTGTTTTTCGTCCTTTTCTGGTGCGGTACTGATCTTAAAGATGGAGGCCTTCTTCCCAGCTGTGGTTCCAGTGTTTTAAGTTTTTGCTGAATAGTAGTGACTCTTCGGTGTGCATTAAGTGTTAATTGGGACTTTTTTGAACTTTGTGACATTTTAATTATGGAAATTCAAATAAAAATTGATGCTTTGACAGCGGACAACTACGACACCTGGTCTCGTAAGGTGAAAGTTTTATTAATGCATAAAGATGCCTGGGAAATCGTCTGCGGCAAAGAAACAGCACCTGTAGCAGATGACGATAAGGCTCCTGACCCTGCAGAGGTAAGGTCATTTAAAACTTGTAAAAATAAGGCTTTTAGTATTATTTATTTGAATTGAAGTGATGAATATAAGAGTTTAATTTATGATGTGGATGATCCTAAACAAGCATGGGTGATTTTAAAAAATCATTTTCGTCCCGATTCAAGGGCACGAATTATTGGTTTAACCGATTTATTTTTCCAATGTCGTATTGAGCTTGGGGAAGAAATAGGTCTTTTTGAAGCTCGCCTCCAGAATATAGTAAATCAATTAGAGGATGTCGGGAAGAAACCAGATGAATGGCATCATGCTTTCCAATTAATTAGAAAGCTTCCTCCCGAATTTTTGTCTATTGTTCAAGCAATTTACCACTGGGAAGATGAAAATTTTAAACCTTCTAAAATATTAACAGAGCTCATTGACGAAGAGGCGCGACTAAAACAAAGTCAGCAGGATGATTGTGTCGAAACTTATAATGCTGTTTCTAGTAAAAATATAAATATAAATGATAATTCTAAAAATAATTTTAATCAAAAGGAAAAGCGTAAATGTTTCAGATGTGGAAAAACCGGTCATTTAATGGCAAAATGTAGAGTAAAATTACCCCAACAACGAAAAAATTTCAAAAATAAAAATTACAAGACAAATAGTCTTGTAGAAGTTAGCAATAATGTAGAAAACTTAACTTCCAGTAAAATGGACTGGATTTTTGATACAGGGGCAAGTACCCCTTTTTCTTGTAATAGAGAACTTTTTACTAAGTTTGAACCAATAAATAATACTACTATGACCGTTGCAGTAGATGGAATTTCATTTCCTGTTGAAGGAAAAGGAGAAGTCAGATTTTGTGTAAATAAGTCTCTTAGAGTTGTTGTGTTAAAAAATGTGCTGTATTCTCCCCAACTTAGGAGGAATATAATATCTGGTTGTGAGTTAGATTTGGCAGGTTTTACTTTTGAAGGGGGAAAAGGAAAAATAATAGTTAGAGATAATAAAGGGAAATTTCAATTTGCATCTTATTTAAAAAACGGACTCTATTTTATTTATCCAAAATACCCATACTTTAAAAATAAACCTGAAGCTTTAGTTATAAAAAGTAGTGATCCAAATACTTGGCATAGAAAATTTTCCCATATTAACTTCAAACAAATAGTTGAAACTAGCAAGAAAAATTGTGTTCGGAGTTTACCTGAATTGAAGCACGCTGAGCTATCATGTGAACCCTGTAAATTGTCCAAAAGCAAAAGAGTATCTCATAAACCTTTATTAAAAATTAGATCAAAAAGACCATTAGAGTTATTACATATGGACCTTTGCGGCCCCCTCCCCCAGCTATCACATGAAGGGCACAGATATTTTTTAACTATTACTGACGACTTTTCAAGGAAAGTAACAGTTTTTCCATAAAAAATTAAAACGAAACTTTCAACTCTTTTAAAAGATATCAAGTTCGAGCTGAACGTTTTCTTAATCTCAAAATTTTAAATGTTAGAACGGATTGCGGGATGGAGTTTTGCAGTTCTGAATTTGAAAAGTTTCTTGTTAAAATAGGAATAAAGCATGAGAGGACAAATTCTTATATACCTCAACAGAACGGCGTATCGGAAAGGTATAATTTGACGGCATTGGATGCTGTTAAAGCTTGCTTTTAAAGAGTGCTTATTTATATACTCCTCTCACCGAAATAATTTATATGTATCAGCCCACAGGTTTTGTTGATAAAGAAAAATCTAATCATGTATTAAAACGTGCTCTGTATGGACTGCATCAAAGTGCACGAGAATGGTTCTTAGAAATACATACTGCACTAGAGACTCTTAATTTCAAAGCTTTGTCATGGACTAATTGTGTTTATATATATAAAAGTAAAGTAATTCTATTATTGTATGTTGACGATATTGTGTTGCTAAGTCAAACCCATAGCGATATAACAGAAGTAATTGAAAAAATAAAAGGTAAATTCAGTGGCATAGCAAGGGGGGGGGGGTCCAATCTGAAAGCAAAATTAGGGGACGGCAGTAGCCGCCCCCGTTTGTTTCTTTTTTCCCTCACACAAGATCTAAAAGAATTGCACTCAATTTACTGAATATCATTTTACACTGAACCATTAGCGCCTATACATGGGGCGCACATGAGGCTTGACCTGATGGTCGGCTGAGGATATCCCCAAGCCGGCAATCTGTAACTAGAGATAGAGGCCACAGGAACATACCCCACTTTTTGCCCTTTCGCATATCTTTCTTACAGAATATCTAAAATTATTACTCTCCGTTTAATGAAAAACATTATGCACACCATGTACGCCCATATACTGGGCGAAAAGGGTGGCTTGACCTAAAGGGCAGTTTGGGTTACCTTAAGACTTAAGTATAGTAGGCAGTTTTATAGCATACTGAACTTTGTTCTATTATTTTAGTACTAAAACATTTAGAAGACCGACATGAGCTGCCCCTTACAAATATAAGATTACTTCTAAAAGTACTTATATGGACGCCCATGCCCATATGAGTATGCCCTTGCCAAAGACATCATCTTGTTAGCTGTTGGTAGTTGAATTTTTCAAAATAGATAAAGAACAATAATTTTGTTAAATGTTTTGAAGACTTTCCGTTAAATGTCGCATCCTGCTTTAGCAATGCCAAAAGATATTATCTAACTCTGAGGCCAGGGTCGTGAACAAGGGGCATCATGGGCATCGTGAGGGTCGGGGGTCAAAATCACTAGCCCCCCTCCCCTCCCCCGTGGTTTTTTATGGGTAAAATGGGATTGTTTTTTATGCTCAAGTAAAAAAAAAAAAAAGAGTATTTCTCCCTTCTTTAAGGTCCGACCAGTGGCAGAGTGCATTTGCACTCTGAACAGGGAGTCGAAAGGTGTCTGGTTCAAAACCAGGTTGCGTTCGCCGACCTAACCGTTCGGAGTTTTCTGGGGTTTCCTCCGAAACTTGGCGTAAATACGGATCAGGACCCATTTAAAAGACCCCCACAGAGGGCACCCAACCCATAGGCCTAGATCCCTCGTGTAGACAATTGGCCTTAATCCCACAACACAAATACACCCTTCTCTAAGTGAAGGGGTGGATCTTATCTTGCGGCTAGTGGTCACCATGACTTACTTCTAATGATTCTTCTGTGGAAAACCCCAAATTTTACAAACAGTAAGCATGATAAGAAACAGTGGCAGATTTCCCATTAAACGCAGAGGTGCGTGCCTTGGGCCTCACAAATCTAAGGGGCCACAAAATTCGGTTCTCAAAAAGAATATACATATAGGTAGATATAAATTTCTGTTCAAAAGACAGGAACTTTGTTCATAGTTCCAGGATTGCTGCTATAGTTGAAAATGCTCTTGAGCAATCCTTTGGTGTCCTTCCTTTCTCTCTTCATAGCATTGGATCATATTCTAAATTAATAATTTAATAACTAATGCTTATAAAAAGCATTAGTTATTAAAATATTAATTTAGAATATGATTCCATTCCTGTAAAGAGGGAAAGGAAGAACTCAAAAGAAAGAATTGTTCAAAATCATTTTCTACTCTAGGAGCAATCCTAGAATAAAGTAAAAGTAATTAGTGCTTTAATTCCTTATTTCTCTGTAAAAAATCCAGAATGGAAATAATGACTAAAGTTAGACTCGCAAATACCACACAGAAAGTAAACATTTCCATCCGAAAAACTTACTTTTTCCTTTAACCCGTCCCTTAACCGAATATATCTCTTACGATTCGCTTAAAATGTACGCAGTTCACTTAAAAAGGACCAGAACTGTAAAAAATTCCAGGAGTGTTCCTTGAAAATAATAGGCAGCTAATGTGCCCTAAATTTCAAGGAAAGTTACATGAAAATACCAAGAATTTTACTAAACAATATACAATTCAGTGGAGATTCCCAGAGTTATTCAGTAAAGCTTTTCATGTAACATTCCTTGGAATTCTAGGGTACCTAAATAGTCCATTATTTCTAAGGAAAGTTCCTAGATATTTTTTCAGTGTTGTTTCAATTTGTTCACTATATTTCGCCTCAAAAAATGCTGGCGCAGTGTGTCCCTATGCCTATTTGTTAGACCCTGGAAGGGTCTAATAGTAAGTGGGAAGTTAACCCACGAATTGGCAAATCGCCGAAGAACAAATTCACTAACTTTACTTAAGTTTTATTATGCAGAGTTAAAATATGCAGCGTTAGCGATTGCTGTAAGTTTTAAAAGCCTGACAGAATAAAATTTATATATGATTTCTGGAAACATTAAATTGTGTACTAACTCAATAAACAGTCATTTAAGTAAAACGTAACAAATTAGTTTATTAACAATCTTCTATACTATTAAAATCTGTGCGCGTCTGTCTGTCTGTCTGTGTGAGCATCATCTCCTCCGAAACCGCTGGGAGTTGAGTTTCAATCGAGGTGTCCACTTATTCAAAAAATTCCGAGGAAGGTCTTCCGCTAATTTAAATTTCGAAATTCGAATTAGTTTAGGAGATATTGATAAAAAACCCCGTCAAAAACACTAATTTTTGCTCTCCGCAACTACGCGATTGTAACCCCTGTAGTGAAAATGTGAGAAATAAGCATCGAGGTTGCCATGTTTGGCGAATTTATTAAATGATTTACACTCTTGCATTAAAAAAAAAGGAATAATACTTTTTTTCTGTTTGGAATATTTGCTAGGTTACTTTTTAATTAAAATATCGTCTGCGTGGGAAATCAGAGCAGGAATTCAATATTTTTTATACGCAAAAGAAAAAGGATTTGTAAATTTCAGAGACTAAAGTGCATAACCTTATAATTTAGCGAAAAACAAGGGCTTATATGGCGATTTGGGAAAGTGGATTCTAGTGGTTTGCACACAATTTTAGGCTTGGCGCAATTTACTGAGAGCGTAAAGAAATAGTATTTTTAAAAACAAGTGCAGGTTTTACTAGAATTTAGCCTGAAATTTTAATTTTCTGTTCAGAAATAATGCAGTTATTAAGGCGATTTTAAATGATTTTCATCAAGTTAAATAAATTGATTTAAGTTAGGGAAACCCCGCCAAATTTTAGAAAATTAAACTTTATCATTTGTATTGCTAATTCTATGCCCCGATTGATATGAGTTGGTGTTACGAGCGTATGAATAGATAATATTTTTTAATCCCGCCAAACAAGGTGTAATAAAATAGGAATTCTTTATAAATACGAATGCTGTTTGAGATAAATGAGAATATTTTTTAAACCCAGTTAGACTAGCTGGTAATGCCTTTAAATTATTGCATTTATTGTCAAGTTTAATGTGTGATTCATTTTGGCTATTTGCCATCGACTGCCGACGTTAATTGCGCCAAAATGGCAGTTCTAGCAAAGTAAACATAAATAAATCATTTCATATTCTATTTTTAACACTGCTACAGTTTCCATAGCAACGGAATCCATTGTTGCCACTTAAGTTGTTCAATTTAATAATTAAGTGAAATCACTCATTTCTACATCTCTTAAGACCCAAAAAAGTGAAAACGCATTAAATATGAAACAAATAGAATTTTAACAGATTTCCTTCGCGTGTGACGTAATTTTACGTCATTGTCTTCTGTTTTGCTGTCAGATTATCCGGAGAAGAACATTACACGCTAACGTATGTGCTGCTTCGGCGGACATAAGGAAGCAATTTGTCGGGTGCGTATTTGCCTAACCCCTCTGTGTGTCTAAATTGAAGCATTGAAACTTTGTAGGCGTTTGTTTTTAAACTAGAAAAAGGCAGATTAACGTCGTTTACATGAAAGAAGCGATATGGAAAACTATTTAATTGGTAGCCGTAATGCGAAATGATAATCGATTATTCACATGCGCAAAGCAACAAAATTTCAAAAGTATGAAAAGTCAGGAATATGAAATGAAAATCCAAAATAAATCACCAGAGACTATAGGATAAGCATCGTGTACGAGAAATACAAAATATAATATGAAATTAATTGCTCTTTCTTCCCATGGCGTTTGTGGAATCTTTCCGAATAACGGGATCCAATGTGCTTAGAATATTTCATATAAATTACTTTTTTGTTAAAGTTCTATTTATTTTTTCATATATCTTCCAGTTACTCCAGTTACAAGACCTAGAGCTCTAGAAACGATTTCAGATTTTGTTTAATAGTGAATTTGACACTATGCAATTAATCTATGTTAAAAATAAAATATGAAATTAGTTATTTATTTAGTGTGAATTGGCAGTGAGATCAACGTTAGTTTTATGTAACAAGTGTGCTACTGTATTAAGAGTTCAGTAAGGGTAATAAACTTTTCCGCTTAAGTTACGTCACAAATTTTTTCATTTGCGAAAGCGACAAGATCTTCACGGAAACAGGATGCATTTTTGATTTCTGAACGTACAATGTGCATCGATTGTTTCGTGAAGGTTTTTTTAATTTGAGTAAAATTTAATAAAGTCATCTGCAACATAACTGTGCTAATGCATTGTCCACGCTTTACGAAATGCAAGATAAGATAAAATAGTATTCAACATCATGTAATATTATTCATATGGTATGAATGCTATAAATTGAATCTAAAAAAAGAGAATTATATGATGTAGAAATAAGGCATTTTTCGAAAGAGAAACGTTTCGTCTGCATACCGTAAAGTTCTTACTTTTCTGATCGCCAGTGACAATGACGCAGTTTTTGTGTCATCGTGTTGCAATCGTCTCAAATTTCCATTCATGGAGTCAGCTTTTCGTCAGAATTCCAGCAATTTTTCACTATTAGAGATTCCTATCACTGGGTTTAATTCGAATTATATGTGTGTAAGGAAAATATTCATCTCCTACCGTGCGGAGAACGGGTAAGCAGCTAGTTTATACTATTAAAATCTGTGCGGGTCTGTCTGTAACATCATCTCCTCCGAAACGGCTGGGAGTTGAATTTCGATCGAGGTGTCCCCGGATTTGAAAAATTCCGAGGAAGGTCTTCCGCTGAATTAAATTTTGAAATTCGAATTAGTTTAGCAGATATTAATTGATTAAAAAAAACCCGTCAAAATCGCCAATTTTTGCTCTCCGCTATTCCGCGATTGTAACCCCTGTAGTCAAAAAAGGGAGAAATAAGCATCGAGGTTACCATGTTTGGCGAATTTATTAAATGATTTACACTCTTGCATTAAAAATAAAGGAATAATAATATTTTTCTGTTTCGAATATTTGCTAGGTTATTTTTTAATTAAAATATCGTCTGCGTGGGAAATCAGACCAGGAATTCAATATTTTTCATACGCAAAAGAAAAAGGATTTGTAAATTTCCGAGACTAAAGTGTAACTTTATAATTTGGCGACAAATAAAATGGCTTAAATGCCAATTTTGAGAAAATAGTTTGCAGCGGTTTGCACAATTTTAGGGCTTGGCGCAATTTACTGAGAGCGTAAAGAAATAGTATTTTTAAAACAAGTGTAGGTTTTACTAGAATTTAGCCTGAAATTTTAATTTTCTGTTCAGAAATAATACAGTTATTAAGGCGATTTTAAATGATCTACAGAATTTTTATCAAGTTAAATAAATTGATTTAAGTTAGGGAAACCCCGTCAAATTTCAGAAAATTAAATTTTTTCATTTGTATTGCTAATTCTATGCCCCGATTGATATGAGTTGGTGTTACGAGTGTATGAATAGATAATATTTTTTAATCCCGCCAAACAAGGTGTAATAAAATAGGAAGTTTTTATAAATACGAATGCTGTTTTAGATGAATGAGAATATTTTTTAAACCCAGTATGACTAGCTGATAATGCCTTTAAATTATTGCATTTATTGTCAATTTTAATGTGTGATTCATTTTGGCTATTTGCCATCGACTGCCGACGTTAATTAAGCCAAAATGGCAGTTCTAGCAAAGTAAACATAAATAAATCATATCATATTCTATTTTTAACACTGCTACAGTTTCCGTAGCAACGGAATCCATTGTTGCCACTAAAGTTGTTCAATTTAATAATTAAGTGAAACCCCTCATTTCTACAGCTCTTAAGACCCAAAAAAGTGAAAATGCATTAAATATGAAACAAATAGAATTTTAACATATTTGCGCATTAAAAATAACCGAAGTTTTTTCAGGCAATTCTGCATATTTTTCATTTTATTTCCTTCGCGTGTGACGTCATTTTCACGTCATTGTCTTCTGTTTTGCTCTCAGATTATGCAGAGAAGCACATTACACGCTAACGCAGAGGTTCCCAAACTGGGTACCACGAGCGTATGTCAGGGGTGCCGTGGAGATAATAAAGAAAATTGTTTTGGTGGAGTATATATAATCAAATAATTTCCTCTGAACTGGTATCCCCTAGAAAATGAGCCAAGCCGATCACTAAGTGGGCTCAAACAAAAATATTTCAGTCAAGTTCAAGACTGTCCTGTAGCCTCTCTTTTATAGGAACTCCCTGAAATGGGGGTATTGTCAAAATTCTATATCCCTTTCCCAAGAGAGTACTTTCTTGATAATTAGCCCTATAAACAAACAAACAAGAAATAACGTAAAATGCATCCAAACTGCTTCATTCTAACCTTCATATTCATGTTGCTTTAAAGGAAATCTTCCGCGGAAGTTTTTAGCCTGAAAAGTGTGCCGCGAAATGTTTTTAGACTGACAAGGGTGCCACGAAATGCTTTTAGCCTGACAAGGGTGCCCCGGGTAAAAAAAGTTTGGGAACCCCTGCGCTAACGTATGTGCTGCTTTGGCGGACATAAGGAAGCGCTTTTGTCAGTAAGGGTAATAAGCTTTTCCACTTAAGTTACGTCACAAATGTTTTCATTTACGAAAGCGACAAGATCTTCACGGAAACAGGATACATTTTGGTTTCTGAACGTACAATGTGCATCGATTGTTTCAAGTAGGTCTTTTAAATTTAGGTAAAATTTAATAAGATTTAAATTTAAATTTTCAACTGCAACTGCTAATTCTGAAACATAACTGTGCTAATGCACTGTCCACGCTTTACGAAATGCAAGATAAGATAAAATAGTATTCAACATCATGTAATGTTATTCGTATGGTATGTATGAATGCTATAAATTAAATCTAAAAAAAGAGAATTATATGATGTAGAAATAATGCATTTTTCGAAAGAGAAAAGTTTCGTCTGCATACCGTAAAGTTTTACTTTTCTGATCGCCAGTGACAATGGCGTAGTTTTTGTGTTATCATGTTGCAATCGTCTCAAATTTCCACTCATGGAATCAGCTTTTCGTCAGAATTCCAGCAATTTTTCACTATTAGAGATTCCTATCACCGGGTTTAATTCGAATTATATGTGTAAGGAAAATATTCGTCTCCTACCGTGCGGAGAACGGGTAAGCAGCTAGTAACAATATAAAAACAGTTACATTAAATATGACTAGATAATTTGATATGGCTGACAAGTAAAAGGATATTAAAACAGAACTTCATATTTAAAAGCAGTAAACTTAATATTTGAACCTAGCAGTAGTCGTAACCTATAAACTTAGCATGTAAACTTAGCATGGCCATAGCGTTAACGCTTTAAAGAAAGAAATTATTTCAAAGGAAATCTAAATGCATTTAATTACCGCTGGATACCGGAGAGGCACACTTTGAATCACAATAGAATCAAATTCTTGTAAAGTCCTTTCTTAGCACTTGAAAAAGAAGATCACTGGGCTTTCATAATACACTGCTGAAGAAACATCACGGGAAAGATGATCACCGGGCTTTCATAATATACTGCCGAAGAAACACCATCACACAACATGTATTACACCCTAAACTGGGCAGGAGTTGAGAAGAATCACATACTGAAATCGGAACGAAACACGAAACTCGAAACTGCCGCCGGCTTGCCGAGGCGGCCCTTTTAAACAACACTCGGGCAGAAAACCGGAAACGCCCACGGAGGCACACGCAACCCGATTACGATTCAAGCATTCGATTAGGCAACCGATGCGTGATCGGCAAACAGCAATTCTGATCGGCGGCACGGGACGTCGAATGACATCACTACGTTCGTACGGAGAGCAATTGACGGCTCGTCAGTAGCATGATCAACAAGATGGCGGCTGCCATGGCGATGTGCCGATAAACAGGAAAGCATCGATGTAAGTAAAACCCTTTAGGATTAATTCATGCTATGCTGTTTAAAGATGGTGGAGAATAAAGCCAGTGCTAAAGCTAAACTGGAAACTTATTAAGGTTGAGAGTTGAAAGGTAGTACTGGGCCAACACTATTTTCTTCCCGGAATGAATCAGATTGCGGCGCAGTCGCTGGTACTGCAACAGGGCATTCAAACAGAACACACCTGATTTAAACCCCTTGCCTGTGACGGCTGAACTCAGTTCGGGCAATTATAAGTTGTTCTCAAATATATTCCATAGGCAAAGGGCTAAAGTCTTTTCCCCCCTAAAACCAAAAAAGTGTATACATTGATAAGAATATTTTGCAATTTTTTAAAGAGAAAAACTTGAACTGCTTGATTCTACAGCTTCTGATTAAAAAATTTGTCAAAAATTACATATTTTATGTTTTTCAATCGTTCTTCATTTAAATGATTTAGGAAAGGACACTCTGTATTCAGTGAAATTTTCAAATATACCTAGAATGTATAGTTTTTTGGCTGTCACGATGTAAAGAAGCTGAAAAGAACAATATATCTTTTTCGAAAAAACAAAAAATTGCCAACCAATAACTAAGCAGATACGAGTTGATATGTGTGAGATAACAAGATTTTTGGGAAAAGATATATTTGATAGTTAAAAAAAATATTGAAAAATTAAAAAAAGTAGTACTTAGTGTCACCGGAATTACATATGCCTGTAAATTTGCAGCTCGGTCGGATGATAGAAAGTGGGTTAAAATTTATGAGCAAATTTTGAGCTGGAATGACATACACAGTTAATTAAAAATTTGGAAAAATAAATGTTGACTAAATTATTCTCTTCTAGTATTTTTAATTTTTTAAATTCTATTTAAAACATAGAATTATATGCATTTATATATATATATATATTTTTTATAATTCATATCTGGTTACTTATTACTAATAGTCCTGAACTTATTGCTAATTTCTGAATAAACACAATAATTAGACTAAAAAGAAAGTTCACTTTCACTATTAAACTGCTTACAGTTTTGCACTTCAAGAGGGAAATTTATGAATATATTTAAATATTTATAAATTTGTTTTTTGCAGGAATAGTAAAATTTGGTTCATTTTATCCAAGTAAAAAATTCTTTTAAACTTTGTGATGTCAAAGTCCTGTTTCTGATCAAGTTTCCCCTTTTCTGACCCTCAAAAGTCCCTGTTAAGTACACAAAGTTTTCATGATTGAAGCAAACCATATACCATTGGTCCACATAAAGTGGTTCGACATAATTGAGTAACACTGAAAATTAATCAATATGCATTTGCAGGGTTATACTTACAGGTAGGCTGATGTTTATTTAGTGTTAATCATGAAAAGTGAAACGTAGTACAAAAACTATTACTAAATTTCATGAGGTAAAAGATTTTTTTCTAAAGTACTAATCTATGAATATAAAATTTACTTTTAAATTTAATTACTTGCTTGTAAACATAAGTTGGATTAAAATAATTTTATTTTAAACATAAATTAACGTTTATATTTTAGATATAATTTATAATTAGAAAATACAGAATCAAAAAATCAGATTTCCTTGTTCTTATTTAGACTTTGTCAATTAGCCCACACCCATAAATTCCAAAAAATAAATTCGAAAGTTTAGAGTGAAATTAATTCAAGCGAATGTTCAAAAATGTTCAAATGTACAATGCTTTTCAAAACATCTCCTGTTAATTAGCTAATAACAGTGAAATTTATTACAATAATTTACAAATACTATTTCATTATTGATAGATTACTAGAAATATTAAAAATACAAATAAGCAGTAAATTTAAAATAAAGAATTTTTTTCTAAACAAGAATTATCAGATGGTTTTAATGTTTTTACTTCAATCGAACATTAGCAACTATTTATATATAGTCACAGGCAGTTGTAACTTAATATTGGTTAATCAAAGTAATTAAGTAAAACATTAATTACTGTAAAAAACGTGTGCATAGAACACGCAATGTAAAGATGTAGGATTCGTGAATGGTTTTGTTTTGTTTTTTAAAGAGAGGGGGGGGGGCTCAAAATTGAGTTGTGCCTTGGGCCTCTCAAGATCTAAATCCGCCACTTGTAAGAAAGTGTCTGTTTTCAAACCCTTGAAGAGGTTTTTTTTTTTTTTTTTTTTTTTTTTTTTTTGCTAACACTGGTCCTCAGAAAGTACACTGTTCAAGCCAAACATTTTTTCATGAAAAAAATAAAATAAATAAATAAATAAAAAGAGAGAAGAATAGAATGCAATCAAGGCGGTCTGGGATGATACCGAAGGTCATTTACTAAAGGTTTATTTTTGACAAAGTCATTGAGGACTTTGGAAAAAAGAAAGCAAGAAAAATACAAATTTAAAATTTATACAGTAAAATCTCGAAAAATTATTTTTATTGAACAAATTTTTAACTTCACAGAGTAGCTTGAATTCTTATTTTTTAAAAGTATGATTTGAAAATTTATTTCCATTTCGCTGTTATTGAATTATTATTTTAGATTTGCTGCGTTAAACATTTTGGTGTTGATTCCCTCCTAATCTGCTTTTGTTAAAAACATCACGAAATTATATAAAATATTTAATTCTAATGCATTTTAACTATAAAAATATTTTTTAAATATTTTAACTATAAATATATTTTAAAAAACGATAAATTGGCTCCCCCCCTTCATCAAGGCAATATTTAGTAAGTGTGATAAAACTTAATTGAACTTTTACTAATAAAAATTTCCCACATAATCTTGCAGTATCGAGATTTATGGGTGATTTTAAAATATCGAATATTTCCTGTATTTATCACCTTCGTTATAATTTAATTAGCAATAATTAAAACGTCGTATTTAAAGATTTGCTTGCTAAATTTACTAAACTGTTTATGTGCTGTAGTATTGCTTCAAAAATTCTCGATCATTAACTAGTTTCAGAATTTTAATATTGTTTTCGGTTATATATCCTCACCACCTACATTTTTTTATGTTCCTAATCAAAACTTAAGCATTTTTGCTGAAAGAAATGAAGGCTATCGAAAAAACATATTTATATACTATTGATTTTTAATTATAATGTTTAATATAATCCGCAAAATTTACTTTTTTTTATCTAAAATAAATTATCTAATTTGTAATATTGTAATTACGGCCAATCAAATATAGTTTTGATCATGGTAAATTCCTGTAAACAGTTTTTTTTAAATATAATTTCACTGTACAATTATATGTACATGTTTGGTGAATGATGTTTTGATCATTCTAAAAATATTGTTTTTTAAATACTATATGAGAAAAATAATGTATTTCCTTATCATATAACCAAGAAATTAAAGTGTTTTTTTTTTTTAACTAAATCTGTAGAAAAGCTTTAAAAATTTCTGTTCAAACCTGCCCCATAAAAAGTGGTATTTTGAACAAGCTAGGGCAACATTTTAACAAATACAAAATTTAACAAATACAAAATTTAAATTCTTTTTATAAACAAAAATCGCATATGTTTAAGAAATTTAGTGTCACAAGAATAAATTAAATAGTTACATTTAAGTGAATTTATTAAAATTCCTTATTTAAAGAAATTAATACCCTTCAATACTGACATCAACGTTCGTTTTTAAGACAGCATTGTTTAGATAGTCTTGTAAATATTTCTGGTATATATTTCACAAAATGCTTGGGATCCACAAAACTGATCGCTAAGACCTCAGAAAAATGAGTTATTTTTCTTTTTTCTTTCTTTTTTTTTTTTTTTACATAGCAACTTAACATTAAACTCCTTTTTATAGTGCAAGTCTGAAAATAGTTTTTTTTTTTTTTTGTAAAATTAAATTAAGTGAAGCTACTAATATGCAGTTATTCTAAAACAAGACTTTACTTCTCGGTCCAGGGTCAGAAGCAAAAATTTTGGAAAAAAAATAGGAAAAAAGGGAGAGAAAAAGGAAAAAAAAGGAAAAAAAAAAAGGAGCATTTTACTGTTCTTTGGGAGATTAATCTATCTATAAATATGTGCGAAACAAACTACATAATTAAAAATTTTAACTGTGAATCTTTTCTAAAGAAATTTTAAGAAATACTGGGTACTCTTTATTAATAAGAATTAACCATTTGTACTATTATTGTCAAGTTCAAGAGACTTGACAATAATAGTACAAAAGACTTACTTTTTCATTCAAAAGACTTTTTGTTTTATTATTGAAAAGAAACTATTAAGAACAAACTTTCTGTCAGTTAATTTTCTTTAATTGCTAACAATAAATAAATAAGTTTACATCTATTGCTACTTAGTTATGTTTTTCCAAGACACTCGGGAATTAAAAAATGAAGCTCTTGTTAAATTAATTATCGAGAATTTTTAATTAATATTTAAATTCCATTAACTTGTATCTTTTTCAACATAAAATCACAAATAGTAATTGATACAGTTGTCACAAGTAAAGTCTCGTCTACAAGATTTTTCTATCAGCTTCAGCTTCTTTTAGTACTTTTGTAATACTTTCAACTTTTTGTGTTGCTATTTCAATTGCTGTAGTAGCAATCTTCATGTTCGGAATATTGTTTACTTAATTGCATCCTGTAATTTCGTATTGCTTTCTTTAAGGTATGTCTGGACTGCTTGGAGATCTTCCTGCAGACCTTTTACTTTCTCATCAATTTTCTGTTTTTTTTTCTTACTTTTCTCCTTTTTAATTCACTGGTTTCTTTTTCTTCTTCTAACATTCATTTTCATGTCTTCAGTTGCTTTATTTATCGCTTTTTCTTGTGAATAAACAGCATATACTTTAGTCACAGCATTAAGTAGCTGTTTTGTAATTGCAATATTACTAATGGTACCATTTCTCCTAATGGTATCTTTAACTTGTCGAATTCCAATAATCGCAGCCTCTGAGAGATTATGTCGTTCATAAGACAGAATGCTGCGATTTACAGAAAAACCTCTTTCAACATCAGAATTGGCATGCGACAGGGAAAAGCAATTTTTGATTATAATCGATAAATTTGAATACTTTTCTTTTCCGTTCATCTTATCAACAAGACTGAAAACTCCTTTCCAGTACCCGTCAATTGGCTGTCTGTCATCATCAGTACGTTCATTAAAGCTTTTTACAATTAGATCAACTTCGTCATTTAATCTGTAAGCTTGTTATTCCAAAACTGTTTTGTCTATAATTTCATTAGACAAATTTAACGGTGCTAAACAAACACATAAGCTTTGAATGGCGCTGTCATTCTGAGAGGATCTGAGAGCCGGATGCAGCTGCTCCAGATCTTTCAAAAATGAATGATTTATAGGCAAAGATTGTTTCAGTAATTTGCAAAAATTTACTAAAAATGCCCGCATGCCCATTCGTGCTTTCTTTGCTTCATTTTCCTCAATCTGTGACAGCGATTCTCATTACAAAATAATAATAAAAGCAACCCTTGCTCCAAGTTAAAATTTCCCCCAAAAGTGTTAATTCAAACAACTGGATTTGGATTAAGCCAATATTCAATATTATTTCATCAATTGTTTCCTGAATTTATATTTAAAACAAGTTTAAGCAGCGATCCCCATAGCAAAATAATAATTAAAATATATTAAGTTTCATAAATAAATTTTTTCCCAAAAGTGTAAACTTAACAATGGTCAACTTTAATTACACCAATATTGTTTTGCCGATCGTTACCCGATTTTATAATTGGAAACATAGTCAGATAAAAGAAAAAACTATCTGCGCACATAATCCAAAACTATCTGCAGACTCATAATAGTTCGTGATAACTAAATATATAAACATGTGTATATGCATATGCGCACACATGTGTGCAACGTGCTTGGGCTCAGAGCTCATTTTTGTCCCAAGTAGGAAAGAGGGCAGGGTGCAAAGGTTTTAAAAAAGGGCATCATTATTTTAAAAGGGCATTGTGTTTCTTAAAAAGGGCAATACATATCCTAATTCTAATTTGCAAAAATCCCCTAAAAAATTGAGTAAACCAATGCTTTATTGATTAATAATAATTAATTAGTAATCTTTATTAATAAATTTATTACTAGTCTTTATTAAAAAATTGATAAAATTAATTAAGTTGATAAAGCTAAGTAATGTAAAAGAATTACATTTTAAGTAACTTTGTTAATTAACTTATTAAAATAAATTATAAATAGTTAAGTTAATAAGAATATTTCTTTAAAAGATTTTTAAGGTTTTTTTCTTTTTATAACAAAAATAATCACCCAAACATACCTAACAGAAAGACAAGAAAATGCTTAATTAAGTAAGCATTTTGCATAAGAAGCACATTTTAATAAACTATTTATTGGATCACCTTGTTAAGAATCATCAATAAAAGTTTAACTAAATTAAGAAACACTTAATAAAGTTAAGTTGTTCTAAACCTAAATTTTCATTTTTATTAATTTTTTTCAGTTTTCAAGTTATTAGATTTCTAAAAATAATTCATTCAATTTTTCATCATTCACTTGTCTTTGTAAGAATTAATCCAATAGTACAAACAATTAAAATATAGTTAATGCATGAAATTAGTAATAACACTTCTGTTCAAAATTACCATATAATGGTTTAAATGTCTATTCCAGTTATTCAATACAAATTCCAGTAATTTATTAATTTTTTTGAAAATGGACAACAAAAAAAAAAATTTCCGGATTATCTGCATCCATTATAAGTGTTTTTTTGTTGATTTTAACAATCAGCTGGTCACCTATATAAGTGGCAGTATTGAAACAGCCGTAAAAGAAAAGATAAGAACCTCAACCCCATCTTTCTCCAGCAAGTCTAGCCCCGGAAAGAAAACCACAAAAAAAAAAAAAAAAAAAAAAAAATCTGACAATAAATTTCTAACTTTTGTTCAAATTAAGATGTCTTTTTAAAATTTGGACTCTGAATCAATTTTTGCATTTAAAAGTAATTCCCAAAATTTCAAACAAATCGGTCCATTAATAAAAAAATTGTAGATGAATGAATTTTTACACAGTTGATATCCATCCCCCCTTTTCACCACAGAGAAGGGCGTGCGTTAGCATAAAAGTTGTGTAAATTCCTCTCCACCAAATAAGAGAACAAATAAAAGGGATAACGAAGTTTCGGTAGATATCTAAAAAAAAAAAAAAAAAAAAAAAAAAAAACTTCGCAGGCAAAAGAGGATGTCTAATTTTTAATCATCAGCGCAGCGGCCGGCTGACCCCGCCTAGAATGAGCTCTGCTTGGGTTATAGTGACTTAAAAAAAGATTTATGTAACTATCCATTTAAAAAAAACAACAACTTGGAATTACTGGAAAACTATCTGCAAGACCTTTGAATGTATCCGCGTCCGGCATGCGTCTACATTATCTGACTGTGATTGGAAGAATTTTAAATGGTGTTTCTTCATTAAAGAAGGGGGGGAAATAACTCCCAGCTAACTCAAATACACTGCTGGCCATCGTAAATGCAACACCCTGAAGGAAGCATGCAAATAATATGAAATTTACAACATGCATTAGCTGAGGTGAGATATGCAAATGATTAGAATTTCAGCGCAGACGCACATCAAGCGCGCCTGTGGCGCCACCTCAAAGCGCTATTTAAGGCTTGGAGATTTCGACGGTTTCAAGTACAGCAATTGTGTTTTTCTTGCTTTTTTTTCAAAAAAACGATAAATTATGCCTCGTAGGAAACAACGATCATCTTTTGATCAAGTATCCGAGTTTGACAGAGGAAGGATAGTGGCATACCGAGATTGTGGGTTATCTTTCAGGGAAATCGGTCGTCGTATTGGACGAAACCAAACAACTGTGATGCGGATATGTGATCGTTGGGTGCAGGAGGGTACGACGGACAGACGTGATCGACCGCATCGACCTCAGTGCACCACGTCACGTGATGACAGGCAGATTGTACGCATGGCAGTGACGGACCGCTCAGTCACATCACGAACCATATCACAGCAGATTCAGTCTGTAACGCATCATCCAGTGTCTGCGCGTACCATTCGACGTCGTTTACAGCAGAATGGTCTGTCCGCAAGACGTCCGTTGCTTTGTCTACCTCTGACGCGGAACCACAGACGTCTCCGCCGCCAATGGTGCGATGAAAGAAGGATGTGGACGACAGAATGGAATGAAATTCTCTTTACTGACGAGTCACGCTTCTGTATGCAACACCACGACGGTCGGATTCGAGTCTGGAGACACCGTGGAGAGAGGATGCTGAACAGCTGCATTATGCACCGTCACACTGGTCCTGCACCGGGTATTATGGTATGGGGCGGTATCGGATATCTCTCTCGCACTCCTCTAGTACGCATTGCCGGTACTTTAACCAGCCAGCGCTACATCTCCGAGGTGTTGGAGCCAGTTGTCCTTTCTTACCTTCAGGGCTTGCCAACAGCCATATTTCAGCAGGATAATGCACGGCCACACGTGGCACGCATTGTCCAAGGGTTCTTCGTCAATCACCAGATTGAATTGCTTCCCTGGCCGGCGCGCTCTCCGGATCTTTCGCCGATAGAAAACATGTGGTCCATGGTTGCTCAACGACTGGCCCAGAGTTCATCCCCAGCTGTCACACCAGATCAACTTTGGCAACGTGTGGAAGCTGCTTGGTCTGCTGTACCCCAAGAACACATTCAAAGTCTCTTTGAATCAATGCCGAGGCGTGTGGCAGCTGTGATCTCCAACAACGGCGGCTACTCTGGGTACTGATTTTGGCAGGAACCACGCTTCATAGAATGCTGTAAATTTAATCATTTGTTACTTGGTCAACATGTTATCTACACAATAAATTTTGTTGTGATATCTCTTGTTTTTCTTGGTGTTGCAATTTGGGTGGCCAGCAGTGTAGTTTCCGATCAGCATTTGAGCCCTGTAAAGTTGTTTTTTTTAACCACCACGGTTTCCGCCAACGTCGCGTATGCGCACGTTTCTGCTCTTACATTATCCTTATGGGAGCTGGACTTCTTCACGCGAGTGATATTTATATTCTTTCCACTCTTTCCTAATAGCCTCAACAGATAAGAATAGCCAATCACTGGCCGCACTATCGGCGCCGTCATTCCGAAAGAAAGAAAAAAAAATCAAAGAAAGAGAACTGAGGGAAAGCGAGAGGGGAAAAGGAATAAAAGGAAGAAAAGGCTGAAAATAGGAGGGGAAACTGTATTCAAAGAAAAAAATAGGAAAAAAGGAGCCAATTGAAAAAAAAAGGAAAAACAGGAAAAAAAAGGAGCACTGCGGTCCCTGTCTCGATCCTTTGTGTCTCAACTCGAACATCTTCAAAGTATGTTCAACGATATTTCAACTTTTTTGTTAATTATTGGTAGATGGCTAAAGGCAGCTATCGATTTCACGGTCAAGCAGGGGCGTAGTCAGAAATGTTTCATGGGGGGGGGGGGGGGTTATGACTACTGCAACTCACATATATGCATACATGTGTGTGATAAGGGACTGAAGAATATACATTTTGTATAGCAAAAAATTCCTCATGGGGGGGGTTATGACCCCCCTAACCCCCCCTTGGCTACGTCCCTGCAGTCAAGCGTTTAGGGCGGTTTTCTCTAGATGTGAATACGCTCTAGAATGTCTTAAAAAGTCTTCTGCTCAAGGCATTCCTCCCTTAACAGATAGCTTTAGTGTGCTTTGATTTAACAAAATATCAACAAGATGAAATGTTCCAATGTATCATTCTTATTCATAAGCTGCAGATGTTTTAATCTTCTTACAATCATCGCATAGCCGAGAGAGAACTCTATGCTACTGCCGATAGTACTTTTAAAAAAGTAATAACACCTTTCCTCGCATTCTGTACCGAATCTTACAGAAAAATTAGTCACCTTCTAACGCCTTAATCTTAGAATGTAAGGGGCGGCAAACTGAAGCTCCGCCCCGGGCACCAATAACCCTCGCTACGCCACTGGGTAAATTTGATGTAAAGAGACTAGAAAGTTATTAGGTGTACAATTCGAAAGAGAGGAGGGTAATCTGGTTATACATCAAAACGAATATATAAGAAAAATTTGGGAAAGATGTCAAAATTTTAAAGCTCCCACAACATTTTTACCCTTAGCAAAGGGTGTAATTCTTTCGAAACAGCAATGTCCCGAAACTGAAGAAATAACTGAAATGAGTAAACTACCATACAGAAACATACTTGGATGTTTACCTTATTTAGCTGGTCATACAAGACCCGATATAACTTTTGCTGTAAACTTATTATCACAATTTCAAAACAACCCAGGGAAAACCCATTGGGACCATCTTAAAATTTTTAGGTTACGTTAATGCTACACGCAATTTAAAATTAAACCTTTCAAATATAAGTAACTTAGAAATACAAGTTTTTTGTGACGCCGATTTTGCGTCATGTCGAGATGATAGGGTATCTATTGGTGGCATAATAGTTTTAATAGATAAATCACCCGTACATTGGAGATCTTTTAAACAAAAGGGAGTATCACTATCATCAATGGAAAGTGAATTTATTTCTTTATCCGAAGCTAGTAAAGAATTAATGTGGATAACAAGAATTTTAGAAGAATGTAATGATAAACTTACAACTCCAATTAAAATAAATAATCGAACGCTTTGGTGCGATAACATACTGCAATAAATTTCGCTAAATCTCCAATTGAAAACCATAGAACGAAACACATATATATAAAATACCATTTTGTTAGAAATTTGCTAAATGATAATCTTTTTAACTTAAATACGTAAACGCTAAACAAAATTTGGCTGATAGTTTTACCAAACCTTTAACGAAATAAAATCTAAAAGAATTACATGCAAAGTTATTTAAACTGTAATTTCAAATCCAGATTATCATTTGATATTTGGCACATTTTTGAACTAATGCTTACAACATTAGAATTTTTAATGACCTTTATCAGTTATAAACTTTTGAAAGACTTTCTTTTGATTATAAGGATTTTGATTTCTGGTTGATTTTTGATTGAGGTATTGATTTTGATTTTGATCTACCACGCTCTGCTACCAATAAGAAACTTTTGAAGTAAAGGGAAAAAATAATCCTTTTAAATGTGAAATGGACTCTTTTGTATTGTCTTATGCACATTGATTTGAGTGTTAATTTTTGAAAAATTAAGTATTGTGAAAAAAAGGATGAATGCTTTTAAATTAAGTTTTTTTCCCAAGCTGGGAAACGTTAAGACATAGCGAGAGGCGGGCCAATTGTTAGGAAAAAAGAACTTAAGTCTCGGTCTCCGCGTGCTTTTGTTAGCATGTTTATGTTTAGCAATCGGCATTGCCGTGTTGCTGCGTGCATCTCTATCCAGCTAAATTGCTGTGTGTGTTATTGAGCCGTCAAAGTATGGCGTCACCTTCGCGTCATCTCCTGCACTCGGTTCTTCGGGATCGTAGTGCATTCGCAAACTATTTAAGCATTCATTTTTTTCTTCCCCGACATTGTCGGCAATATGTAAATTTATGTTAATGTGTTATGTTGTGGTATAAAAGGCGATGCGTTTCGTACTGACATTCTTCCAAGTTCTTCATGCTGTTTGTACGAAGCGGTTGCTCCTGGATTGTTGTTTTATGCTCAAATATGTGATCAATTATGTCCTTAATTCCTTTTAAATAAATTTTAACATAACTTAATTAGTATGAAGTGTTTTTGTAATTCCACTGTTCTTCTGTTGTTCACTGTTCCACTGTTTGTAGTTCCACTGCAAAACATCACCAAATAATGAAAAATGGCCATGGGTGGCAAATTCGCAAGGTGTCCAATAGGTTTTACATTATTAAAAATACAGCTGAAACAGATGTTCTGATTTTATTACGCTTTAGCTCCTAATTAATATAACTGTTGAATGGCAACATTAAATATCATTGTGTTTCTGAGGAGTGCAAATAATTTTTCCAGCGATTATACGCGGAGTCCGCACTCCAGGTGGAGTATAACTCAGGACCCGTAGAACACGGATTCCTATAACAAAATATCTATCAAGATATGGGGGAGGGGTCTACTGTAGTGTGAAGTTTAAATTTTTATGTACCAATGAACATGCAAAAACCAAGCAACGTGCAGCTCAGTAACATTCTATCTGTTCCAATCTTTGGGATTTGTCTGTTGAAATTCTGTCTTTTTTACTAATAAGCCTCATTACGGGCCGCATGCCTCATACGAAAAACGAGCGTAGCGAGTCTAGGGGCCTTGGCCCCTAGTTACCAAAATATTAGAATTTATTTTTGCAAAAAAGAAATTGCGTCTTTAGAATAAGAGATGGTATAATTTGTTGCTGACATATTAAAATCGAGTAAATGGAATCTATGGTTAGTTAAAATTGAATAACATCTTTGAAAACGAAATGGAATAGTTTATTTAACTGTGAAAATACACCCTTCACGGATTAAACCATGTGATCTGCGAAAAATTTAAGCCCTCCGGCATTTGCAGAGCTCATTGCAACACTATGGCTTGCTTTAAGTTGCCGTGAAAATACACCTTTCCAGGAGAAACCACAACATCTGTGACGTATTTTTTGTTGCTCCGCCCATGCCGTGAAAATAATCCTTTCACCGTGCCGTGAACCTAACCACTACAAATAGATTTTGTATGCAATTAAAATTTTCTACAAGATTGGCCTCAGGAGATTTACTTCATAATGAAACATTATGGAGTTACTGTGATGTAAAGTGGAAAGAAACTTAAAATTTTGTTGAATATACAATTTTAGCCATAAATTAATAACTCATAGCATACCAAACAAGATTTAAGAAAAAAAAATAATAATAACCTATTTTTTGCAAAGTGAACACTTTTTACAGTATGCATATTTTTTATTTGTGTACCAAGATCATGAAACAGACTTTGTTTCTTCGAATTAAGCTTTAATTCAATACTGCATGAATATGAATCAAAACTTGTATGAGATATACATCAATACTAAAGATATACAATATTCAAGATATAGTACAACAATGGTATAATTTGTTTTACTTTTATAATAAAGGTTTATTTTAGAATTCAGTTATTGTTTATATGGAAAAAACTATCCTAAAGTAATTTACTAGTATCTTAAATAAACTTAAAATTATTATATTTACATAAATTTGCATTAGCAGCATTAAATCTTTGATAATCAAAGTTGTTTATTCATTCATACATATTTTTAGGTCAATCACTTAAAAGACATGTAAACGGTGCTTTACTACTGTAATTAAAATCACGATGACAGCTATAATTTTTTAAGCTTAACAGATGATTATAGAATTTTACAGAAATTACTCATCTAGAAAGGGCTAAATTTATCAACCTATTAATGAAAAAACACTCCCTCTCCCACCGAAAAGAAAAATTTTCAGTGAGACACAGTGTAAAATCATAACTTACATGGTTTTTTAATGAAATTTTATTTAATGCGTAAATTTCAAGTAAGAAAAGTAACAATTATCTTGCACAAAAACTTATTTAGTTCAATTAAAGATAGTACTGGCTGCAGCAGGTTTGCCACCCTGGATAGTATGAACTCTAATTTCTCTCTATTCTAAAAAAAAGGCAAGCTATCCTATCTGTTCCGTAGTTTTTATTAATTTTACATGTACGCAAGTCGCCAAATAATGAAAAATCGCAAGGTATCCAATAGGTTTTCCATTATTAAAAATACAGCTGAAACAGATGTTCTGATTCTATTATGCTTTAGCTCCTAATTAATATAAATTTGAATGGCAACATTAAATATCGTTGTGTTTCTGAGGAGTGCAAATAATTTTTCCAGCGATTATAAGCGGAGTCCGCACTCCAGGTGGAGTATAGCTCAGGCCCCGTACAACACGGATTCCCATAACAGAATATCTGCCGTGTTATGAGGGGGAGGGGGTCTACTGTAGTGTGAAGTTTAAATTTTTATGTACCAATGAACATGCAAGAACCAAGCAATGTGTAACTCAGTAACATTCTATCTGATCCAATCTTTGGGTTTTGTCTAATGGAATTATGTCTTTTTTACGAATAAGCCTTATTAGGGGCCGAATGCCTCATACGAAAAGCGAGCATAGAGAGTCTGGGAGCCTTGGCCCCTAGTCTTATTTAAAAAAAAAAAAAAAAAAAAAATACACACCAATATACAGTAGAACTTCGCAAATCTGGAATTTCTATAACCCAGAACAAATATAGTCTTCCAAATAATAAATTAATATTGCCCCCCCCCCAAAAAAAAGTATTTTTTCAAAATGCAAATAGATGGCAGCACCAAACATAATGAAGACTTTAATGTGACATACTACGAACTGCAAAGGCTAAATGTAAGTCATGGCTGAATGTGCCGAATTTGAAGGAATGTGCTGAATTTGAATTGAAAGATTTAATGGTGGAATGATTAATGGAACGAACGATTTAATAATGACCATGATATATAAAAACAATATTATTTTTTTTTCTATTAATTTTCTTTTCACTCTATTCAAGAAAGGTCAGTTAATCATAAAAAAATAAAATAAATAAAAAAAATTTCTATTTTGATGATCAACCATGCTGTTAAAATGGAAGTGCGAAAAGGGTGAAGAAAGGAGGGGGAAAGAGTTAAAGAATACATTCAGGCTGGAAGCAAGCGGATATCGCAATATGACTATGCGAGAGTGCAAGGAATTGTTTGTTTTAAACTTTGAATGCTGCATGATTAGCTTTTGTTTCTTTCGATATTTATTACATTTGGGTTTATTTAAAGAGCAATCAGCATTTCCTGAACATGCCAAATGGAACTTTTACTCTATCTAATAATACCACAAAGGGCTGTTTATTTGGTATTTAATGATATAGATACATGGGGGACTTTTGTGGCATTTTTTATAGTTGATATTACAGATTATGTCATTACAGAATTTCAATAATCCAAAATTGATAAAGTCCCAGCGATTCCTGAAAATCTACTGTATAAAGCTTATTTTAAAAAGTTTTTGACAAATCAATATTTTTTCTCACACTCACAGCGAAAATGCCCTTCCCAGATAAATGTCCAGCTTATCTTTTCCTAGAACAGGCTCTGAGTAAAGTACACATAAAAATTGCAATATTAAAATACAATTACTGTAACGTTCTTCAGTCCAGAAAACTATATTGCAGACAAATACAATAGAAACAAACTAAATAAAGTGTCCACTAATACTGAAGCAATAATAGAGAACAATAAACTTACCATGTTCTAAAAGAACTTTCACGATTTCTAATTCATCAGCTAAAACAGCATAGTGTAATGCAGTACAGTTTCTAAATGTAGCTTGCATATTTAATCTATCACTAAACTGATCCTCTCTCACAGCCCATACTACATAAACAAAAAGTTTGAAACATTAATATACACATAAAAAATCAGTTTTTCACACGAGAAAAATTATATTTCATTCACTCAAATAATTTATGTTGTGTTAAATCAGGGGTGGCCATTTTTTTCACGCACCAGTTCAGATGCGCCATATAACTCAAGTACCTTCTTAATTTCCTTACATTCACAGGTAGAGTTGGAAAATATGAATACAGGTAGGCGGCTTAGTTTAGGGATGGAAAAGTAATAGTGTGTGAACATGAGATTGAAAGTGCTGTTCTGAGGAAGAGGATTCTATAATTATTTTTCGGATATTTGGTAGGGGATGCAAGATGGTTCAATTCTTTATGACAATGTATTTTGGAGTGTACAAATGCTTCTTTTTGCACAGCACCTTTGTAAATTACAAGAAATAAAATATTTCTGGGCATGAAATTATTTTGGAAGTCTTCAATCTGTCTCAAAACAGTAGGTAGGCACAAGGATCTAATGTGCCACTTGAAATCATCCTCTAATGTGCCAAGTTTGGCACATGCCCATACTTTAGCTACCCCTGTGTTAAATAAAATCTAAAGCAAAATTCACCATGACATTCAGTTACAAAGTAATGTTTTACAGCATTAGTATGTGAAGAGCCTGATTTCTGGGAGGACATTCGGGGCTAGTGCCTGGGCTCCCAACAAAAAGGGGGTCCTCAAATTGTTCTTTAAGTTTAAAAATTTGTAAATTTTAAAAGTTTTCAAAAGAGGGGCCCTCAAATTGGCAAATCTGCCCCTGAGTATATGAATGTTTTTATATAAAATTTTTATAATCCACATAAATTTATGTCTCATCAGTTACAAGTACATAAAGCCCGTAGTGGAGGCAATTACAAAAGGTACTACAAAAAAGTAATTTGACAAAACATCACAATTTAGTGTTTTACACTCAATACATTTTTACTTTTTCTACTTAAAATAAATAATGAAGAGCTGGGATTTTTGTTATCAATAACGACTTTTCATTTCTGGTGATCCTTCAGAGATTTACACATAAGCATAACGATAAATATTTCCCATTATGATAGCCATTAATACTACAAAATTGTATAATGCAGAAAGGGTTCTCAACACTAAAATATAGTATCTTTCTTTGGCATGCCCCCCCCCCCCATACTAACAATCATATGGGATCCCCAGGTGAGACCAAGTGATAACTGTGTAAGATGAATTCGCACAAGTCAGGCTACGTGTTTGCATATAAGTTTGTACATGCAAATTATTTGTAATTGGTGCCAGTTGCTAAAGAAACAATAATTTAGAAAAAAAAAGTAATAAAATCTTAGATAATACATGTGAATAACAAATCATATTATTGCAACTGTAACCTGAACTTTTTTTAGAAGTAAACAAAAAATGAATCAAAAGATTTGAAAATTGCATAACTGCAGATTTGTAACCCCTCGTTTACACTCAGCCCACTTTCACGGCAGTGAGGGGAAAAATGGCAGGAACAGGAGTGTCAAATTCTCTCTCGTTCTGCTCATGTCATGACCTTTCTTGCTGACCACTCTGCCAGGTGCAATCCTCCTTCAAGGGATTTTTTAAGGGAGGAGGAGGGAAGCACAGTAGAAAACTACATACAGGAGAAGGCGAATACAGCTGAATGTAAATTCTCACTGCTTTTGTAGATGATACAGAAGTATTTCCCGAAAAAAAAAGGCTGCAGCGAGAGAGGAAGTGGGAAGGGCTGAATGTAAATGGGGCATTAGTATTACTGTACCAACAAGAAATTAATAAAAATTGTGTGAACTTTGCTTAGTATTTCTTTTATAGAACATTTGGTACAGAATTCTCTATTTTTCCATCTTCATATCTAGTTTATTCTGCAGCACGATCAACTAGACCAGTGGTTCCCAACCTTTTAACATTGCGCCCCCTCCAACAATGGTTAGCTTAAGGTGCCCCCCCCCCTCCATTTTCAGCATACATTCAGTTTTTTATTCTTCAACAATGAACATTTAGTCAAATATTCTACAAAACAATGTTCTCAGTAGGGCCCAGATTTATATGCATTTTCATATACTGGCTTTCAAATCTAACTCTGGTTTTTAGCAGACAAGAGCATGCTCATTAAATTTATTTTCATAGGGTTTTCTGCTTTTCCCCTTAAGTTTCAGCTAAAATTCCCAAATTCCTTCTTTTCTGGACAGAGCTAATACAAACATAAACCTGTTTGAACTGACATTTTCCTGAAAGCCCCATCTAGGTCACAAGCTTTCAAAGCCTTGCTTGATCTACCCTTTCCCCCAGAACCTGTAATTACATGATGGGCACATGGATCCAAGCAACGCTTTACTATGCTGATAATTTTGATTTGATCAAAAGGTTTGTCTGTAGCAATCTTGATCCAACTGAAGCGGCATCAATAAAAACTGCACAAGAGTTACTTATGCAATCATCTACTAAAGAAGGCATTGCGGTAATATTGGCGAATTTCTCTGTTTTGCGAAAGACAATTAGCTCTTGAATCTCGGAAACTAACACTTTTCCAATCAATTCAATATATTGATGCTTTGGAGAAAAAATTTGAAGATGTAATGGGGTCAAAATTGGATCTGATAAAAGAAAAACTTTCTTATGGGCTGGGAAAAAATTCTAACTTTAAAGGGCTCAGGATCATTAAGTGTGAATTTTGAAGGGAAAGTCTTCTTTTGAAGAGTTATCAAGTACTGAAGAACTGAATATAAAAGATCTATTGAGCTATAAATACGCACTGATTGTGACATGTGATGTAGAAAGGTCTTTTTCTGTATTTAACACTATTTTCTGTGAAAATCACCAATCCTTAGTATTTGAATATTCAAAGCAATATGCAGTAATTGCATATAGGGTCATTCCACGTCAGTTCAACCAAGCCATGACACCCATGATCATGGATTTTGATAAAATTTGGCATGAATGTTCCTCTTGTGGTAGTAAGAAACCCCACGAATTTTTTTGCCCCTGGTGCTAATAGTTTTGGTTTTATGGCTCGTCAAACTTTTGAAGATTTCAATTTTTGGATCAGTTTTGAACAAGATTTTAAGGCAACACTTCTAAACAAAAATCTTCTCATTTGTTAGAATTTTTTATTTGGGAATACCTTATTCCCCCGTACACGATATATATTTCGGTTACACACATAACCATCTTCAGTCGATTCTGGATCTCTCACTAATGGCGGCTTCTTTTTATATCTTCTTCGTTCTTCTTCTTGAAAGTTCGATGCATGACGTCATCCCATGATTGGTCGATTGTATGAAGCGTATCGTTGATGCTGCCCTCTGTCGTCAATATTTCTAAGCTCTCACGAATGTAGGCATATATACTATTTTTAAAGTTGGCTATTTTTTTAATATTTTTAAAATCTTTTGGATGAGAAATAATAAAAACTGAAGATGGTTATGTGTGTAACCGAAATATATATCGTGTACGGGGGAATAAGGTATTCCCAAATAAAAAGATTTTAAAAATATTAAAAAAATAGCCAACTTTAAAAATAGTATATATGCCTACATTCATGAGAGCTTAGAAATATTGACGACAGAGGGCAGCATCAACGATACGCTTCATACAATCGACCAATCATGGGATGACGTCATGCATCGAACTTTCAAGAAGAAGAACGAAGAAGATATAAAAAGAAGCCGCCAGAAACGACTGAAGATGGTTATGTGTGTAACCGAAATATATATCGTGTACGGGGGAATAAGGTATTCCCAAATAAAAAATTCTAACTAATTAATCCGCCGTATTAAATAATGTTTTGTGTGTTTTTATTATCTTCTCATTTGTTCACTAATTAATTTATCTTTTTGAAATTTTGTACTCTTGTTGATTAAAGTATAAGAATTTTAGAAATAAATGTCTAAACTTGATAAATGTATTTTTTGTATTTTTTAAAAATGCTAGAAATTGATTTTTGAGAAAATTTTAGTGAGTTCACTTAAAAGCGAAAACTCACTAAAAGGGAAAGCTATAATCAAAAAATATTTTGTTCAGAAAGAAGCTTATATATATGCATTATCTTAGGATGAAATAAAATTAATGGTTCCGTCATTCCTTCAGATTAAAAAATTAGCCTTTTTATCATTTTTGTTATGAAATTCTGCATACATTACAAGTCAAATCAACAAATAAAATCCATTGTTGGCAACAATGTTCTTGGATTTTCGTGAAATTTGTCATGAATGTTCCTTTTGCAGTAGTTACAAGCTCTGCAATTCCTTTTTGTCCTGGTGTAAATGGTTTTGATTTTATGGGCAGCCAAATTTTGATCTTTTTCACTGTTCCACTATTTTTAGTCACATATTCATGACATACCGCCTGGAAAAATTATTTTTAATTTCCCCACTAATCACCCAATCTTTCTGAAGTTTTGCTCTCTTGTTAGTTAGAGAGTAGAGATTTCAGAAAAAAATGTGTGAATATATATATTTCTTTTTTAAGCTAGTTTTTTAAATGTCTGCTGATTTCAGGTGAAAATTTTCTTAAAAGTATGATCATAAGTTATTAGTTCATTATCTTACATAATAAAAGTATAAATGAAAGAAAATCCCTTTGTCAAAAGCACACAAAATATATAAAATAAATCCAAAATGTAACGAAGCCAAGCCTCCTCAGAGGGGAATTTAACTGAAAATTCAGAGACTAAAAAAAAAAGTCAATGTCATAGTGTCTGACTATATGTATACATATAATTTATTTTTTGGTAGGTTTATTTAAATGCAAAAAAGTATTTAAATAAAAAATGAGATCTTAAAACAGTGTTTGAAATGAAATCACACACACACACTCATGTAAACTCTTTTGCATTTTTTAATGAAATAAAATTATTGGATTTTTTATTACTTCAGCTGTAATTTGTAATGATCTAGTCTAATGATATTTTGTTAATGCTAGATTTTTTAAAGTAGTTTTCATAAAAATATTCAACAAATATATATATATATATATATATATTTTACATATGTTTATATAATTCTATTTGGGGCCATAGTAAATTTATAAATGAAAGAACACCTTGTCAGAAGTACACAAAATAAAACAAAACTTAAAGCATCTTCAAAGAGAAATTTGAGTGAAAATTCAAATATGCCTGAATGTCTGTATATACACATACCTGCCAACCTCCTTAAGCCAAAAACAGGAAGACTCGGGTTGAAAAAACAGAAGATTTCACAAAAAATCAGAAGATAAAAATAAAATTTAAAAATATATTTTAAGAACAGAAGCCTGTTTTCCCCAGTGTATATCACCATTTTTTATTATTTTTTTTATATTAGTATTGTATAGAAATAAAAACAATATTAAATAATAATAGAAAAGAGCTTACCTGAATTTTTTTTTTTTTTTTTTTTTTATAAGATGAAAAAAGATGGAGTATTTTCACAAAAATAAAAAACAAATAAATGTAAATTTGACTTTATTTTTAATCAAACTATGTTGAAAAATAAACAGATTAAGATTTTTTTTTATCTCGTTCAATGTAGCTTTTTCTAATAGTTCATCAGAAACATTATTTTCAAGCTTTAGTTTTCAATACTAACAAATTTTCTAATGATGAATCACTGTGGGAAGAACGAAATGAAGTTCTGTTAACTAGCAATGAAAGATTTGCTTATAAATGCTTTGACCTCACTCATACTACAGCATTGTGCTGTTAGCTGTTGAAATGATTACCTTAATAAATTATTTTGAAATAGAATTATTAATTTACAATCTTTTCGCACAGTTTGTAGTACAATTTAATATATTGACTAAAAATTTTAAAAAGACTGAAGATTTCATCTTCTGGCAGAAGACCAGAAGATAGCTTAAAAAAACAGAAGTCTTCTGTCAAAACCAGAAGAGTTGGCAGATATGTATACATATATGTTAAAGTTACATCACTTTATTTTTATGTAGGTTCATTTAAAGTTGAAAAAACATTGAAAGAAAAAACAAGATCTTGAAATATTTTTTGTCATAAACTCTCATATCAAAGTAAACTGTTTAGTATTTTATACTGAAACAAAATTACTTGATTTTCTATTTCTTCAGATGCGATTTTGAATGAAATAGTCTAATGATATTTATGATTTTCTAAAAAGATTCTTCCTAAAATATTCCAACGAAAGTTTTTTTATAACAAGGAAAAACAATAATCTAAAGTTAATTAAATATTAACTTTCCATGTTATATAGTAAATTAGGAAATACTGTTTAGCTTATATTATTTAACTTTCTTTAAATGATTTTTTTAATTAAAATTATTTTGGAAAATTATAATAAAATTAACTGAGAGCAAGAGTTATTAAAAAAGCTTAATTTTAAAAAATTTCCATTCAATGCTACTTTTTTAAGGCAGTTTGTAATTGAGTAATTTTTTACTGAATTGATGCCATAATATGTTATTTATTTTTTGAAGTTCTTCACTTTTCTGCAAATTATCTTCTTTAATTAAGTAATCTTGTGTTTCACTAACATTGTCAATGTTTACAGTATCCTTTTGTTCATCTATTTTGAATAGCATGTTCCTGCAGAGAGAGCATAATTTCTGTCCTGGCTTTACATTAAAACCTTTCTTTAACAGTTCATTGCATTGATGAACATTTACAGCTTTCAAAAAATTTTTAACATATGCCTTATGTTTTTTGAGGGGATCACATTTTTTTTCTGGAGGAATTCAAATTTATTTAATTACACATTTTTATGATGAAGACATATAGTCTGAAAAACAATTGTAGCTTCTGTTCTCAAATTTAAAAGTATTATATTTCATCTTACAGCTCCTTTATTTACAGAAATTATACAATATTTACATTTCGCATAACTAGAACACGGCATGAGCGGAGCAACAGTTTGCGTCCCTCTCAACGCTTCTCCACAATCGTTCTCTCTTCACCCTTCAATTCGACCCCCCTCTACAACGAGGGAGAAAAAAACATCATAACAAAAAATCTCTCTTCCCACGAAACAGAGTGAGTCATCACCCGATTCCCGGAGGTCGAAAAAGTTGACTGTGGGTCAGTCCAATGACAGAATATGTGAAAGCATACGGGGGTGGGAGATCGTACAACTCCTCCCCCCTTCAAGGAAACTTTTCACACAGTGGAAAGTTTATAAGCACAAATTTCGCATAGTTAAAATTGTCCTCTTTAAGCACAAAATGTCACACAGTTTAAACTGTCACTTTCACATCACCTTTTCTTGTTTTGAGTTGAATTTACCTCTTGAGTTGCTTTATACAGGTTAAACTTCACAAACTCAAAAACATTTTACTAAAAATATATTCCAAAATAGTTAAAGAAAGTACCCGTGCAGTATCTTGCAAAGGAATGCATGAACACAAAATTTAAAACATAATACAACAACACTAGAATTTATACATAATAATATTTCCAAAAACACTTATAAAAAAAATATGTACTCATTCTAACCTTCCTCAACAAATGCTCTACTAAGACCGTCTGTGTTTTTATTTTTCTTTCTAGAGCGGTAAATTATTTCGAAATTGTAAGGTTGTAAGGCAAGTGCCCAACGCAACAGCCTAGGATTGGAGCCTGCGTTAGATTTTAACCAGACTAATGGGTTGTGGTCCGTTACAATTTTGAAATTTCGCCCGTCTAAATAATAGTGTAATTTTTTTACAGCAAATATTATGCTGGCACATTCTTTTTCAGAGGTGCTGTAGCGCCTTTCGGTGTCCGAAAACTTTTTACTTAAATAAAGAATAGAGTGCTCTTCCCCTTCCTCATTTACCTGCGCCAATACAACCCCCATTCCCACATTACTGGCATCACTCTGCACTATAAATTCCTTATCAAAATTTGGGGCGCGAAGGACAGGCTTCGAAGCTAATTTTTCTTTTAACTTCTGAAAAGCTTCTTCGCAATCAGCCGTCCAAGTGACCTCTCCCTTACGGGCCTTTCCCCTGAGAGCATCTGTTAAAGCGGCGGAGATAAGGGAGTAGTTTTTAATATACCGATTGTAATACCCTGCTAAGCCGAGAAAAGCTCGAATTTGTGTTTTCGTCCTAGGTGTGGGAAATTCTAAAACACTCCGAATCTTAGCTACCGATGGAGATCGCAAACCTTGTCCAACCCTATGTCCCAAATATACCACGCGGTCCTGAGCAAATTTGCAGTTTGATGGTTTTAATGTAAGCTTCGCTTCTTTAATTTTGTCCCAAACCATGTGAATGTGCTTTAAATGCGAATCCCAGGTAGTGGAAAAAGTGGCAATATCGTCTAAGTAGGGAACGGCGAATTCTTCAAACCCCTTTAACAACACACTCATGAGCTTACTGAAAAAATACCAGGCAATTTTGAAACCGAAGCTCATCCTCAAGGGTCTTGTCTTTATGCCGAATCTACCGAAAAGTTCCCTAGTCGAGTTGCTCGTAAAGGAAGTTCCCTGATCATACTGCATTTCACGAGGGAAACTAACTCTACTAAATATTTGCCATAAAGCGTCTGTAACTGAAATAGAGCTAATGTCAGCCACAGACACAGCACCTGGAATTTTAGAGGCCATACAAAAAGTTTTTATATATTCATTCCCATTCTCGCTTGGGGGTAACGGTCCGCAAGCATTAATATTAATTTTTGTAAAAACCTCCCGAATAATGAGGACCAGTTTTAACGGCGCCCTTTCCTTGTCCCCGGCCTTCCCCGCTCTCTGGCATGGGTCACAACTGCGAATATAATTTTCAATTTCTTTGTAGCAATTGGGCCAAAAGAAATTCCTGACAATGCGATCTTTCGTTTTTGTCACACCAAAATGACTGGAAACACCTTCGTGACACATTTTCATAAGGTTGTCCCTAATTTTCTGAGGAATAACAAGTAATTTCCGCGGTTCTCCCCTATGATCTTTATGACTATGCATAATAAGTTCGTTTTCTGTAATATGCAATTTCTGTTCATCATTCTCTACCTTTTCAACTATAGGACGGAGACTTTCCCACTCTTGCGCCTTACTTAATTCTTCGGTACTGCAAAGTATCAGTGAGCGTGAGCTATCACTATCACCCTGAAATTCCGCAGTAACCGGTCTGCCTCCTGGTTCGGGCTCGATCTCCTCCCTACTTTCAAATGCAGGAATATTTTCCCTTATTCCCTTACCTAACTTATCTCCCTTTTCTAATTTAGAACAACTTTCTCTTGCGCGAGCCTTAGAACGTGTCACAACGCTAAGCAGTTCCAAATCCTTGATTTCGGACTTAGAAACTTTTATGAGTTGTGCAGTTCTGTTACCTAGTAAATACCTTCCTTGATCCAGCTCGTCGTCTATTACACCCGCCTTAGTTGTTACCTGACCGAAATTCCCATTTAACTCCACTTTAGCAACCGGAAGGCACCGAGCTGAAATGTCTAAAGCTCCCTTTAACCAGACACTTTCTCCTGTAAAATTCTCCAGTGGAACATACTTTTTACAAATTAAATCGAAACTGGCACCGGTATCACGCAAAATCGCCATTTTATGCCCATTCACAACCGCTTCCATAGTATACGGTTTAAGATACTCCTCTGCGCTTCTTCGTACCTCACTTACGATTCCTTCTGCGCTTTCCCGCACCTGATTTACGATTTCTTCTGCGCTTTCTCGTACCTCATTCACGGTCTCTTGATCTTTATTATGACGCTGGGGACAGTTATTACGTAAATGATCAGGGCTGTTACAGACAAAACATCTAAACTGTCTTCTTTTTTCAAAACTTCGAAATTTCTCACTTTCACCTTTCTTAGGTGAAGCCAGGGTCTTGTCCCCTCGTTTATCATCTCTCTCTTTCGCCTGCAATTTGCTAAAAGGCTCGTCCTGTTTTCTTTCCGTCAATACCTTTGCGGAATGAAAGGTTTTCTTTGAACTGTACCGCCTCACCGATACATAATGATCTAGCTTTTCAGCAAGTTGGAAAGGGGAAGCTATTTCTGACCATTCATCTAATAAATGCTCTCTTATATCACTATTCACCCGTTTTTTCATCTGGTCTGCTATCATTAAATTTTTTAGACTTTTAAAGTCTTTAATTTCCAGCCCGTCCAACCAGCCTTCCAAGTAATTCTGAAGCTCATAGGCAAAATCTATCCACCTAGCCCTCTGTTTATGGTGGTGGTTGGAAAACTTATGTCTGAAACATTCTGCTGTCATTTTATCAGGTTGTAACGAAAGTTTTCTGCCAGATTTGCTTGAGTCAGCTCACGCGGTACCCAACTATTGACCTTATATGTCAAGTTTTTTATGCTTAGTGCGACTAATGAACATGGCACTAAAGTCTAACTCTTTTAGCTAGCTCTCGAGTGGATGAATATTTTATCTTCTTCCACAAATTGTCGTAGGCAGGACTCATCAGCATCAATAGGCCGGCCAAAGCGCTCTGCTTCTTTAATATCCTGGTCCTCGTTTTTGAGCTTTCGGTACCAAATCTTCAGTGTCATGATTCAACAGTAGTACCTTAAGCAGTATACATGATTCAGTGTCATTCTGTAGCTGAGTTTTTGCGACAGAACTGAGAGTAAATGATGGATCCATCTGGTAGGGTGGTAGTTCCATTTCAGATACCTTATACTTAATCATAACGATATTGTTTTACAGATTTCACAACACAGTTCTCTAACACAAGTCTTTTCTTTCAAATAACAAAAATCGTTTTACAAAATATTGGCAAAGACACCAACGGGAACTGCTTGTGCAGGCAATACTTGGAGTGGCGGAAAACTTTCGTTACAACCTAATATAACGGTTCAAAAGCAGTTTTTTTACAAAGGTATAATCCTTTCCATTCTCCTCAGACTCTCTTAAAATAATTTGGCCTATCTCTAAAGGCAATAGAGCCAAAATATGAGATGCCCAATCCCTTTCCTCTATCTCAGCACTCTTTGCTTGGCGCTCAAACATCTCTAAAAATAAACTGATATCTATTTCTTCCATGTTAAATTTAGGTAATAACCTTTGCAAATCAATGACAGATTTTTTCTGTAATTGTTGTGATGGCTGCGCGACAGGGGCACCTGCCTTATTGGCACTTTCAATTTTTAATTTTTCAATTTCAAACTGAAATTCTAACTCCCTTTCTTTCTCTTTTAATCTATAAGCTTCCTCGGCTTTCCTTTCCGAAAGTAAGGTGTCAAACACATTTTGAACGAATTCCTCATCGTAATCGTCACTACTTATTATGGCATTTTTAATTTCTGCCATTTTCATCTCCGGAGTAATCTCTACTCTTAACTCAGCTGCGAGATTTTGTAAATCTTGCTTCTTTCCTCTTCCAAGGAAAGCCATATTCTGGCAGTAAAGTTTTATTAATACTACACAATGCAAGGATTAAAAACTAAAGCAAATGTTATAACATGCAAAATGTTTGCAATATATCTTACTTTACACTGTGATAATTTGAAAACAATGCAGATTTAAAGAATAAACACTCCAAAAAATTACACACTGAGGAGGCTTGGCTTCGTTAAATTTTGGTTTTATTTTGTATATTTTGTGTGCTTTTGACACGGGTATTTTCTTTCATTTATACTTTTATGTAAGAAACTTAGAAAATGAATTTATAACTTATGATCATACTTTTAAGAAAATTTTCACTTGAAATCGGCAGACATACCAAAAACTAGTTTAAAAAAGAAATATTTACACATTTTTTTTCTGAAATCTCCATCCTCTAACTAACAAGAGAGCAAAACTTCAGAAAGATTGAGTGATTAGGGGGAAAATTTAAAATAATTTTCCAAGGCAGTACGGCATGAATATGTGACTCAAAAATAGTGGAATAGTGAAAATGATAAAAATTTGGCTGCCCATAAAATCAAAACCATTGACACCAGGACAAAAACGAATTGCAGGGCTTGTAACTACTGCAAAAGGAACATTCATGACAAATTTCATGAAAATCCAAGATTATTGTTGCCAATAATGGATTTTATTTGTTGATTTGACTTGTAATGTAAGCAGAATTTCATAACAAAAATGATAAAAAGGCTAATTTTTTAATCTGAAGGAATCACCGAACCATTAATTTTATTTCATCCTAAGATAATGCATATATATAAGCTTCTTTCTGAACAAAATGGTTTTTGATTACAGTTTTCCCTTTTAGTGAGTTTTCACTTTTAAGTGAACTCACTAAAAATTTCTCAAAAATCAATTTGTAGCATTTTTAAAAAATACAAAGAAAAGATTTATCAAGTTTAGACATTTATTTCTAAAATCCTTATACTTTAATTAACAAGAGTACAAAATTTCAAAAAGATAAATTAATTAGTGAACAAATGAGAAGATTTTTTGTTTAGAAGTGTTGCCTTAAAATCTTGTTCAAAACTGATCCAAAAATTGAAATCTTCAAAAGTTTGACGAGCCATAAAACCAAAACCATTAGCACCAGGGGCAAAAAAATCCATGGGGTTTCTTACTACCACAGAAGGAACATTCATGCCAAATTTTATCAAAATCCGTGATCATGGGTGTCAAAACTCCATTTTTTTTGGTTGATTTGACATGGAATGACCCTATAATAAATAACTCTTATTTTTGTGGACATAGTTTATATTATCTATGTATTTTTAAAATAATTTTCTTGTTTAGAAATATGTATTTTTTTATTATGTTAATGGATATTCAATTATTATTGAGCAAATTTTGAGATTTTTATATTTTGTTTATGCATATTATGAATATTTTTGTATATTTTCGTGCATATTTCTCTAGTTTTTTGTGCATATAAATCCAGTCAATAGTTATCAGTAAAGTTTGAATGAACATTCTAAGCAAAAACAGATATATTTCTGAGTAAAAATAAGAATAAACAACATGATTTTTAAAAATATGCGTCACTACTTTCTGTTTGGTTTTTCTAGCCCCCTACCACTTGGGAATTGCTGGTCTAGAAAATATCTTGTGGATATCTTTCGGCTTCTGCTGTTGCTTTCAGCAACATTAATTCATTCATTTTCAAAATTGCTCTTATTACTTTCCAAGTAAATATTTGTCGTGTAACTTTTCATGGGCATATTTTCTTGGTTCTTCTGCTTATTAGATTCAGAACTGTTTTGTTTTCTTCTTGGAATGTTCTACTTTTATATATAAACTAGTGACATTGGCTCATCTCAATTGTGGAACGGAATTCATAATACAAACAGAGTTGCACTACATTTGAATATTTTTTACCTACTTTGCTAAGACATGAACTATAATAGGAATCAACATACATTTCAATTCGTAAAACAAAAAATATATTAGACAGTATTAATTATGTCTGTTTCTAACAGTTTCCAATAAAAGAAACGTAGCGTTGCTTTAACATATAAGAATGAATTATTTACTACACGTATGTACTTCAATCGCCAAAATGCCAACATACACCATTTTGCGAGATTTTTTTGTTTTCAGAGAATCATTCGAAGGTTTGATTTAACAGCAATCAAAATGGGAAATAGTTATCTATCATTTATATAGTTCGCTCGCCAAAATTAACCCAGGCATCTAATTGATTAGTAGCAGTTATTTAAATTATTAACTATAACGTGTTTTAATCCCCGTAACGACAATGTACAAAATGCGAGAATTTTAATTTTCTGAAATTTGGCGGAATTCCTCTAACTTAAATCAGTTTACTTCATTTGGTGAAAATTCTATAGATCGTTTAAAATCTATTAAAATCTACTAATCTATCTAAAATTAAAATTTAAAATCTAACAGCTCTATTGCCAAAACTTGATAAAAAGCTCAAGTAAACAGAGCAAGAAACAGAAACAAATTAACAGTGGAGAAATAAACAGGGAACATAATTAACTAAAATCAAGGTGTTAATTAGTTAATATTTTAGAAGTATGGTGCTTTTCTTATTACTTTTTATTGCTTCACCTGATTTTCATATATTTTTGAACAGCTTTGCAGTTTTGCTTGGAGAATTTATTAATTTATTACAATTCTATTTAACAGTGAACTACTGGTTGATGTTTTTCAAGTAGTATTAAGATGGTTCATTAATTTTTAAGTAACAACAGAGTTGAGGATTTTCAAGTAGCTCTGTAGCAAGAGACATAAATTTGCTGATGCATTTTAAATAAAAGTGAATCACTGGTTGCTGACTTTTTCAGTTATTTATAGTTTATTTTTTAGATGCTATCCCTGTTTGTAAATTCGATAATAAAAATTAACTAGTTTTTTTTTTTTTTTTTTTTTTTTTTTTTTTAATGATACAAAGGTTGAAGACCATTGCTGATACTTGATAGCCACTATCCTGAAAAGCAATTATAAAAGTTAAAAGGTTTGCCAGGAAAACTATTTTGCAACTCTCACTTACAGACAAACAGTTTTGGTTCCCAATTTGTTGCAGTCAACAAGTTAATATGCAAGGCACTAGGATTGGCAATATCAGTGATATGCTTATGATTTTCCCTCAATATTATTAAAATTGATTTTCAAAACTAGGAAGTCTTTCTCAGTTGAATAAATAATAAAAGAATTAAATAATTAATTTCACCTTCTAGGGTATGGATTCCTTTCTTGTGAGCTACTTGATATACAGTTGAAAATTCATCCCCTAAATCAGGATCAGCACCCAAAGATAATAATTCCTTTACTACCCTGTAAATAATTTACAAAATATAAATAATCAATGAATATATACTGCTAATAATATTAAGAAAATAAGGACCTAATTTTAATTAAAAAACCATAGGTATAAAGGTACAAGCGATAATCAAAATAAGACACCCCCCCCAAAAAAAAGGAGCTAGGAACTAATGAAAAAGTTATGTTTTAAAAAATTATATTTTAATTGAAAACTTAATTTTTAAAAATTATTAATCATATCAATATAAATTACTGAAAAGATAGGAAAAGTAATACAATAATCAATTAGTATTTTTTAAAAATGAAACAAAAATGACAGTAAGGCAAGACTTGTCTCTCAACAGAAACAAGTCAGGAATCGAACTGAAGTCGCCCGAGTAGGATTCAAAGATGAAATGTCAAGCTGTACTTGACACATCGATTTGAACTGGTAGAAGTTTACTAATACAGATTAAGTGAACTAAGCAAGATGCCAGAAAGCTGAATAAAAGTGTCAAAAGAAAAAGAAATCTGATGCGGATAACACATGACTTCCTTGCACGTCTATTAAATCAAAAATATTTTCGGCGCACTTCATCTAAACTGATTTTGTTTGAAAGACATAAAACACTACAGTAATACTACGGTTTAGTGATTTCTAGCCAAATATTTCCGATATCGCCAAGTTGGGTTCAATTTGACAGATTTGTTTTTGATAATTTGGCGATATTTCGTCAAAAGCCGACAAGCGTGAGATAGTTTGCGAGATTTTGCTGATAGCCAAAATAGTAATTGACCACAGACTTTCAATGAATTGAATGTATTGATACACCTTAATATATCTGAAGTCATTTGGGTGACCCTGTAAATACATTACCCAGTCAATAGCAATCAAAAGATGTACAGTTAGATGTTACAATAGTTCTAAACACAAAATTTCAACATTCTTCGGTTAAAAGTTTAAAGTTATGTGAAATACGAAATTACTTTTGGTGACGAATTTGGCAAAAATCAACAAGGTCTTGGACAGATAATGAGATTTGGGGCATGTACTAAACCAGGGGTTCCCAAACTTTTTTTACCCGCAGCACCCTTTTCAGGCTAAAAACTTTCGCGGCAGATTTCCTTTAAATCAATATGAATATGAAGGTTAGAATGAAGAAGCAGTTTGGATGCATTTTACGTTATTTTTTGTTTGTTTGTTTATAGGGCTAACTATCAAGAAAGTACTCTCTTGGGAAAGAGATATAGAATTTTGACACTACCCCCATTTCAGGGAGTTCCTATAAAAGAGAGGCTACAGGACAGTCTTGAACTTGACTGAAATATTTTTGTTTGAGCCCACTTAGTGATCGGCTTGGCTCACTTCGTTGAGGATACCGGTTCAGAGGAAATTATTTGATTATACTCCACCAAAACACTTTTCTTGATTATCTCCACGGCACCCCTGACATACGCTCGTGGCACACTAGGGTGCCACGGCACCCAGTTTGGGAACCTCTGTACTAAACAATGACTGACTACAGATGTAATATATTAAAAATGTCCTGCACAACCTTTTTCAGCTGGCGGGCCCAAAAAGAACACTAAGGTACCATACCTGGGCAATTTTTGGGATATGGGGGAGGGGAAAAACACTCTACTACATTGAAGAAAACAAGCATTAAAAGTTCCTCCTATTGATCAAATTTATAAACTTTATAAATATAATAATCTGAAAAGTGAGGTATCCACAGTTAATGCGATGGCTGCAACTTTGTTTTGAAGCTATTTTTTTTATATTAGGTTTAAGAGTCATTGTAGAAATTTGTAAAATAGCAAAATGGTTATGCCAGTCAATCTGCTCCTAGTCTTTGATTTGTAGAGATACATCAAAAAAAAGGTTTGTACAAATAAATGTACTTCCAAAGCAGGATCCTCTCATTTTTGTGACCTCATCGTGAAACAAGGAAGAGAACCCATTTCTGTGTACGAACACAGAAGTATCAAGTGAAAGATAAAATTAAAAAAATTAAGCACAAATTCTTTTTGTAAGCAACTGTATGGTTTTGGCAGGCCAACGAAACAAGCGTTGCGGGCCAAAGGTTGTGCATCCCTGCCATAGATATGGCTGCATTGAAATTCTTTTGAGTGGTAATGTACTAAATAAACCATCTACTAGATTGGACTCAAAAATCCAGATACACAGCTAGATGTTACAACAATCTTATATATCAGGGGTGGCGAACCTTTGCCATTGCGAACCTCAACATTTCTTAAGAAACATGCCATTGTTTCTTAAGAAATGTTTAAAGAGGCCATAGACGTGCCGTGAAATAATTTTGACTTAGTGATTATTGGGAAAATAATAAAACTAAATACTAACAACTCAAAACTCTTTATTTGCTAGCAAATAAATACGATTATATGTGTAATTCATACAGTGAAACCTTGATTTTACGTCCCCCGAATCTACGTTTTCCCCACATTTTAAGTTTTTCTCACCAGGTCCCAGTTTTTCCGTATAACTGTAGTGTTAAATTAACCCGGATCGTAAGTTTGTTATCAATGGAATTTCCCGCATTTTACGTTTTCTCGGGAAAGTAAAAAATTAAAAAATAAAATCTAAAATTCTTCCAGATTTTATTTACACACTTGAGTGTGATTTTACTCTCTCACACACACACGAAACCACCAAGATTTTATATGTTGGTTCCAAGTATGAAGTATGCTTCAACATGGCACAGTGGTTATGTCAGTGGTTTTTTTTTTGGAAATAATAGGAAGGCAAAGCGTGAAGCGGGTCTTATCGCGCATCTGTCAACATAACTGAAATCACTGCCACTGTCAGATCATCACTAAATTTGGCGATATATCGCCAAAACTCGCCCAGAACGATGTCAAATGGCGATATTTTTGGCATGGACCCAATGACTGACTATTGCCAAATTTGGCGATATTTTGGAAAAACTTCGCCAAGGTCGACAACAGACGGCGAGATTTTGGGCATGGACCAAACAATGACTGTCTACAGTTAAATTATATTGAAGATGTCCACAGATATTAAAGGATTGAAATTTTTTTTGGTGGTCCTGTAAATAAACTCTCCAGTAGATTGGAACCAAAAATCCAGATGCACAACTACATGTTAAAACAATCTTATGTATGAAATTTCAACATTCTACGACTAAAAATTTTTGAGATTTGAGAGTTAAATACATACACACATACAACAAAAGTCGCCAATAGCCCAATACATCTAAAAAAAAACGCTTTGATGAATTTCGGCCCATAGAGCGTAATGTATTTTGAATCTTTTGGGTGGTCCTGTAGATAAAATATCCAGTCGAATGGAACCGAAAGGGGAGGTGGACAACTAGATGTTACAAGAATCCTAAATATAAAGTTTCGACATTCTAGGCCTAATAGTTTTTGAGATATGCGAGTTTAATGAATTTCGGCCCATAGAGCGTAAAATATTTCGAATCTTTTGGGTTGTCCTGTACATAAACTATCCATTTGATTGAGACCAAAAGGGGAGGTGCACAACTAAAACTATACAAAATGCAAGAATATAGATTGAAAACTAAAGAAAACCCTACCCAAGTCCCTAAAATGAACAAAAATTGAAAAGTGACTAGACACGCTCGCGTAGACAAAAAATCCGTGATTGAAAGAAATAGCACTCTCAAGTGCTAAAAAATGTTCTAAAATAAGCAATATTTTTCCTTTTGTGCTTTTTAAAAGCTAATCCATACTGTTGAAAGTTAATCTAGGAAAACAGAAAGGCATTCTTCAGACTCCTGTCTTCTGAAACTGGTTTCTTCTCATTCTTTGAGAACACATCATGGTTTGGTTCCACCCTCCTCTTCTCCCGCGACAGCAGGTGTTCAACACCTGCTGTCGCGGGAAAGGCAAGGGAAGAAACATTCTAATTACCTATTAGATGGGGCCCTTATCCTTCTAAACATTTTCAGATTCAGTTGCTGTTTAGCACACAGTGGTCGCATTTCTAACCTTTTTGTACCAAAATGACGAGTAAAAAACTCAAAAACTTTTCTGTTGCTGAGAAAGCCGAAATTGTTAAGCAATTTGATGAATTTCATGGAACCAAAGTAGCATTCACTGAATTGCAGGGGATTCCCATGACAACCCTGCAATCCATACTATAGAAAAAAGAATGCATTGGAAAAAACATCATGAAAGTGGGTGAAAAAAATACCAAGAAACGGAGAACATTGAAAAAATTGCCATACGACGAGCTGGAAGTTATCTTAGTAAAGTGGTTTAAAGAAGCTCGTGCTGCGAATGTACCTGTAAATGGTACGATACTAAGAGAAAAAGCTCTAGAAATCGCCAATAGGCTTGTTGGTTTGAAAGACTTCACAGCTTCAAATGGCTGGATGGATCAGATGAAAAAAAGACATAATCTTGTGTATAGATCGCTTTCGGGAGAATCATCAAGTGTGGATTATTCTATAATAGAAGAATGGAAGAAAAATCTACCAAATTTGACCAAAAGATACAAGCCAAAGGACATATTCAATACGGATAAGACAGGACTTTTCTTTAACCTCCTACCAGATAAAAGTTACGTTGTTAAAGGAGACTCCTGCCATGGAGAAAAGATGTCTAAATTGCGGCTTACAGTTTTACTGTGCTGTAATTCTGGTGGAAGTGAGAACAGGGATGTTAACTCCAACATTCGATTTGGGAGCACCCCGGGAGCAGAAAAAATTTCATTTGGGAGCACCTCGAGAGCAGAAAAATTCCATTTGGGAGAACAAAAAATTTAGCTTCCGCGAGGAAAGGGAAGATTTGGGATCAGAATTAACATGATTTTGGAGCATAAAATTGAAGATTTCACTGTGTTGACTCTAGAAAAAAGGGCCGCCCGGGGGGAAATTTCAAAAAGGGCACCTTGGGGTTCCACGAGAATGTACAGGTAAATAATATATCTAGAAACTGGTTTGAAACTATCTGATACCCGAAAATTTAACATGTAAAGTTGTAATATGTGTTCTGACTTACAATGCATAGTTAGATTTTTCCAGTTTGTCTTTAGTTTCCCCCACCCCTTCTTTTAGAGAAAATATCCTGTAGAAATGAGTGTAATCGAAATAGGAAAAATGATTTGTTGATAATATTTTGCTCTAAACATGACATAAATGTGAATTAAATCTGTACATAACTAGAAGTTTTTTATTTTAAAAAAAAAGAAGCTAAGTAATTTTGAATTTTCTGCTTAATTTTTTTTTCTCAAAATTACGTGATGTAGATGTTTATTATTTATAAGAATAGTACATTTATTGAAGAAGGTTTCAGAAATTTTTCGCCAGACATGATTTGTTAGGCAGTAGGGGAAGGCAGAGGGACTGTTAATTTTTGTTCCTGAATTTTATCACACTATCACTACTGGATCACATTCATATATGATATTTCACCTATATTGGTACAAACTTTTAAACAGAAAAGGACTGTCAGTGTAAGTGGGTTAGGATAGATGTGTTTAGCATGTAATAAAAATAATAAAATTTCTGCAGTGCAGGATGTATAGAATTTAATAATATAAATCGGAATTTTATTTAAATTCTTTAGTTCGCAATAATTATTGAATGATTACCAAGTAAAGATGTTTCTGAATTATACATTTATTACTATTAGACAATATTTGGAATTGCATCAAACAATTCAACTCATTTATCAATTGATAACTATAGAAATTGGGAAAATTGAATTCAGAACACAGAAGATTGCTAGAATAAATGACATAATCATGCAAATTTTGTATTACATCCAATGGTTGGAATGTACAACACCATATCAAATCACTGAAATATATTTGTTCTTCCTCTTTCACTTCTAATTTAATGTTTGCTCATTCATGAAAAGTGAATATAAGATTTTTAAAAAGCACTATTCTTTAAAATAAATAAAAATAATTACTACATATAAGTTTTTTAGCACGTATAAAATAAATATTTTTTTTAACTCACAAAATTGTCAAAAGGTATGGAATACAGTTTAACATATTTTAAATAATTTTTCATAAAGCTTTATTTTTAATTTTTTGTAACATACTTAAAAAGGTCTCTTTAAAAATTTTCTTTCTTAAACCTTGCTTTAATCTTTTGAAAATGAAAAAAGCATTAATATTTTATTTTAACTATCAAATGTTTTTAATCCTTAAAATAATTAAAATAATTAACATCCTTTTGCCAGAAGTACTCAAACAAATTATATATTGAAAAACCTTTCAGAATTATTTCATTTTTTTTTTTTAAACTGAAAATAAGCTTAAATTGATGACAGTTTGTTTCATGAATAACCTAGCTGTTAAATTATGACACAGTTTGCTTTCTTAAGACATCTTTCCCAGAACTAGTTATCTTTTGCTTTTAATATTTTTTCTTCATTCATTAAAATGTTGAGAATTTAAAAAAAAACAAAAACAGAAAATATATAATATGAATATTTAGAATACCAAATCTTGTCAATAGTCTGATTTGCTAAATTCTGCAGTTACTCTAATTTTATATAAGTAAAACTGTGGCGTAATAAGAGGGGGGGGGGGCACCCGGGTGGCAAGATTAAAAAAAAAAAAAGGTGGTGGCAGGCAGGACACTTAAAAATAATATGGTGCAAAACTAAAGGACTGAAATGGGGGCAGAATGCTGAAACTTAGAATGAATAGGGCGGCAAACTGAAGGACCGCACCGGGCGCCAATAACCCTAGCGCTACACTGCTAAAGCAAAAGATCATTATTATGCTCCTTTTTTGGCAAATGTATACTCTCTTTCAATTGCTTTATTCGCAAAACGTCGCAAATCGCACGTTTTTTAGATCGATTTGAGTGGATAAAGCCACTGAACATAGTAGACGCCGGAAGTGTTGAAGTGCGACCACGCGACTGTCGGTCTGGGGTTTTTGTCGGTTTCATCAAATGTAATGTCAATACGCGTTAGAACTCTTTAAAAAGTCATCCAACCAAGGCACCCCCCTTAGGAGATATCCCTTGTCTAGGCTTGCCATAACAAACAAGCAAATCCCACAAAATTTTCAAATCGCAAAACGTCGTTTTGCTATGGCATACTTTCTGTATCATCCTTAATTATGTATGGTTAATAAATAACTGTAATATACATTAAGAATAATATGTACTAAGAAAGCCGATTAAAAAGAGGAAATCGTTGAGGGGGAAATTAAAAAAAACTTGCTAGTGCACAAAACTTAAAAACCTAAAGAGCTATAACTATATACAGCTGGCGACTAACTCTGGAATAATGATTGTTTGATAATTCGCAACTACTTATTTATCAAACATAGCTACCGATATTTGAGGATTGACAGATGGAATCGCAAATTTTTAGATAAGTTAAGAAAATTTTGATTTTCCCACCGTATTTTCTTCCCTCCCCCAACTCCTAAGTGAAATGCCCAGGTAGTTCTGCCTGGCCGATCAGGCTTCTCATTGAGTCAGCAAAAACAAAACATACTAGAGAGGCCCCTTCTTCTAGAGAGGCTCCCTACTCGGTTCCCGCAAATGCAAAGACAATGAAAAAGGCAGTAACAGTATTTCGATCTGAAAGAATAGAATAGTATTTAAAAAAGGCTGAAAAATGCATTTATGGGAAAGATCCGATTTCATAGACAGTTTTCGTGAAGGGGCCGCTTTCAATCGAACCTATTTTTATGATGGAGTTATTGTACTCAATCGTATTTCTGTGAAAGAGCCGTTTTAATTAACGTATTTTCGTGATGGGCCGCAAATGGTATGTAAGAAATAAAAAGTGGTGATTGCTGACTAATAATAATAAAAATGTAAAAGCAGGAGGGTGCATAAAGAAGAGAAATAGGGCCGCCGGGCGCTGTGTCCTGCAAAATCAATCTAGAGTCAACACTTACAATAAATGCAGATAAGAAAAGCAAAGTTTGCAAGCGTGTCAAAAAATTAACAAAGAGTCAAAATGACGTAGTCGGCGCAGCTCGGTGCAAAAATCGGCTAAAAGTGCAGTTCGGCGCAAGATTTGCGTTTTGGAGCAGCTCGGCGCAATCGGCGCAGAATTAACATCCCTGTGAGAAGCTGACGTCTCTTGTTGGAAAATCCCGCAACCCACTATGCTTCAAAAATGTGAGAAGTTTTCCGACAGAGTACGAAGCAAACAAAAAAGCATGGATAACACAAGCACTTTTCGAAGACTTTTTGCGCAAACCAGGGTTTCCGCTACGGTCGCATTTTTAGCAAAATGCGAAAAGACTATCCAAAATGCAAAAATGAAACAAGACATTTTCGCTATTTTGCTAAAGACTTTGCTTTGAATAAAAATAAAAACATATTTTATTTATTTTCTTTATTCTTGAAATTTTTCTATTATAAGACTTGTTAGCCCTTTCAGGCATTAAAGCGTTATTTTCGGTCTTGTTACCGTACTTTACTCGTAAATACTTCTTTTAAGCTTAAATACAAACAGTCAACAAGTTTCAGTTCACATTTATTTGATTCTAAAAGTTAACCTCTAAAATTCTTTTATTTGCCGTAATTCAATATCGGCCAACCAATTCATAGCATTAATTTAATCTGTAATGCTTTAAAACATCTCTTAAAAGTTTCTTACCTCATTGGTTTCTCAAATGTGAACAATCGCTAACGCACTTTCCTTTTGCGTTATGCAAATTAACTTTGACTTTTGGTTTATGCAGATTAACGCCGATCGTCCAATGACCTCGCACCTGCCGTTTTCCCCGGTACGCATGTCCTTGGAATAGCGTACTTCGCCGATCGCGGCTAAGATTTAAATACTCTTAGCTTTGATGCCTGGCTGGCGATGCTCAGTTTTTTTTTTTTTTGCTTGCTTAGTTCTTTTTCTTTTAACATTTTTAGTTTGTCAATGTTAAGATAATAACAGTACTATATTCGTCGGCTCAAATGAGCACTTACCTTTCAAAAGGAACACTTCAATTTGTAACAGTAAAATGATAATGTAAGTTCTGTTTCACTTACTATGTTGCTTTTCCCGGACTGTAACCGGATGAATGTCTTTTCAAGTATCAAGATTGCAATAAAACTGTTTTTATCTTATTGAAAATATTTTTTAATCACTTTACAACTTTTTACACTGTCTTTTACATTGAGCAAGTCTTTTAAAAACTGCTTCCATTGTGCGTGAAGTCTGCTAAAGTTTTAGTTAGTTAGCACTGACGGACTTAGTGAAATTATTTGAGACTTTCATAATTTTTATTCAGCCTTTCCTCACTTGCCCGTTCAGTACTGACTTACAAGACTGATATAGTATAAGCTTTATATAATGCAGTTTTATGTAATAAGTAATATTTCTTGAAAAAGAATGTAGATCAAAGCTAAGACATGTAATTTATTTTAAATTTCAACAATATTCAGTATTAATGCAGTATGTGTTATGCTGGGCTTGTACTGTCTTAAAATTAAACTTGTTTTCTCTTAATGATAAGTACAATTATTAATTTTCATCTCAATTTTTTAAAAATGCTTATTTACTGCTATGTATTAATTCTTTAAAGACGTCATGCCTAAAGTTTAATATTTGATTTACAAATGCAAATGAAACACATTAAGGCATCGAGAATGCAATGTGAATGCTATTTACAGTCCTATTGGTATTTTAGCATTTTGCTAAAGCTTTTTTTCTGATTTTAGCATTTTTGCTAAAGAACTTTTGAACTCAGCTTAAACCCTGGTGCAAACTAAACAAAAAAATGAAGTTGCAGAATCGTAAAATAATTTTGTTCATTGATCAATGCAGTGCACATCCGGATTTGCAGCTGTCTAATGTGCATGTCAAATTTTTTCCTGCAAATTGTACTAGAAAATTGCAGCCTTGTGATCTCAGCATTATTCGATCTTTCAAGGTTTTTTATAGAAAGCAATTTGTCCAGAAATCTGTAGCTGAACTAGAAAATGAAAACCTAAATGATGCCTGCAAACTAAAGTTAAGTGTTCTAGAGGCTATGCATTTTATTTCTGCGTCGTGGAGAAACGTTACACAACAGTGCATTTCTCATTGTTTTAAAGAAAGTGGAATCGTAGCATTGAATGAACCAGGAATATATGAAGAATCAGCTGTGGTAAACTCGCAGAGTGACAACAAAACAGTTATCTATGATTTCAATGATTACATCCCAGAAAACTTAGCAAATTGCCAAACTTTCAAGAGAAAATCTTCAAAAATATCCACAGATATTTCCTGTATATTGAGTCATTTGGAAAGTTTGATTACACCTTCATTAAAAAATTCATTTGATTTGTTACTGCAAAGCCCTTGAAATGACCGGGGCCGATATAGGCTACAGCCTACTTAGCCTAATGAATAATCCGGCCCAATAACAGATTAATGCAATTTTGTGGGTGGATGCAGTTAGTTGGAAGATTCACATACAAATCTATTTTATGAAAGAAAAATAGGATTGTTTTCATTAATTTATTTTTTTCTCGGGAGGGTAGGGTGCCCCCTCTGACCCCTTTCTTTAATCCATCCTTGATTCTGGTCTTCCATTTTGGCACTTAGTTTTCTTTCTATATTTTGTTTATTTCTGGATTCATTCTTCAAATAAAGACAAGCTTGCAACATTATTGATAAGGAATGCATATTTTAAAGGCCATACCTAAGTGGATAGTCCAAGGGTCTGGATATCCCCTCCTCCGAGTTGCGATGTCAATAAGATAATGATGAAACATTTTTTTTGAAAAATTCAGCCTTTCCTACCAAAGAAAACTTAAAGTCGCAGGGCCTGTAGCATTTGCTACTTCTGGCATATGGCTAATCCAGCACTGACATACATGCTAGCTTACGAAGAGATGCATCGAAAAAATTCATAAAAGTAAATTTAGAGGTAGCCAAAATCTGTTTTTTCATTGAAATCTGGCTCCCAAAATTTTTCGCGATCAAATTACTTCCTTATACTTCATACAAGGGAGTAAAAAGGAAATATTATGAAGGACACATGGAACATCTTGACGAATAAAAAGAGGCAATTTTTGTAAAACATTTAGGAACAAACTTTGCAGAACTTTGGGGTTCTGCAATGACCCCCCAGGGGTTCTGCGAGAAATTTTAAAACACGATTAAAATTTAAAAGAAAATCCATAAATTAATTCTCTAACCTAATTTTTCACCAAGATCTTATACAGAATTACCTTTTAGCGATGGTGGGATTACGGGAGTTCCAGATATTTTTTTGACAAAACTGGCTATCGGATCACTGTTGTCACCAGAATTTCTTCCTCACCTATGTACTTTCAAAACAGATGTTCTTTTGTGAGGGTTTTCCATGACATTTTTCTGCACATGCATCAACAAATACCAAACACCATAATAATTTGGACATGGAGCATGATATGAAAATAAAACTTTCTTCAACACAATAAAATTTTGAAGAACTTTGTGACAGTCAAAAACAAAGCCATTCATTACATGATACTTTTCATCAATTTACAAAATAAATTCATTAAAAATTTAGTGCCTGTACATCACCTTTTGTAAGTACTATATCTACATTTTTATACAGCTTTATATTGTTTGGTTTTTATGGTCTAATCAGTGATAAATAATAGGCCCTTGGTTTCTTGGTAAGTAATATTTATTCAAGGTTTCTGTTGCTAAACATGTGGTAAGAAAAGGGTTCCGTGGGATATAAGGTTTGAGAACCACTAGTTTAGATCATATAATGAGCAACACCTGGCTCACAAGCTGGATGTGGCATTATAATTACTATCAAATATTCCTATAATAAATACTATAATCTCTCTACTCTAAAAAAAGTAACGGCTGCTATCAAGAGCTTGTTCGGCTATCTTCTCCTAAACCGTGAGGATTTGAATTTCGAGAAACATGTCCACGGATTCAGAAAATTCCGAGGTACCTGATAAGCTGA